>UZAN01047540.1:1664-12690 GCA_900618425.1 Echinostoma caproni | reverse complement strand
AGACGATAGAATGCTTCTGAGAGTGCGCACCAGCATTTTGAATTCCACAGATCCGGCTGTGAAACTGCATCCATGTACTCTTAAGAATTGGTTGCGAAAGTGGACACAGCTATCAGGGTAGCATATACCACGGAGGGAGGTCAGATGAATTGACTGAGAATGATTCGAGCAATATGTTGCACGCTAGATATTAGGCCACAATACATGTACGAAGGAAATTCTACCAGCACCGACGTCACTTGAGCGAAAATGCTCAAACGGAGTTCCTAAACCTTAACTGAAATAAAAATAGTGATTCCTATTTGACTGTGAAGCATCAAAACAGATACATCGAGCACAAGAGTTGTAGGGAGCAAGAGTGAAAATAGAAAAGCTAGAGACAACCTGCCTGGGGTTTGGAGGCATTCAGCAAGCAGGATACCAGACAGAGTAGGATCATGTGGGGGAGGCAGGATGGTTTAAGTGAAGAAACCAAGGTATACGAAGGACATTTCAGTCCAAGTAATACCGACACCATTTGAGCGGAAATGCTCAGACGGAGTTCCTAAACCTTAACTGAAATAAAAATAGTTATTCTGGTGTGATGGCTGTTAGGCCTGTTATCACGCTGAGTGCAGTACACTGTGCTCTAAAGCACAGGAACTGTACAGAACGCACAAGTTCCTGCGGTGTTTTTGCTCAAATTGTGTGCAGGTATGCAAGTGTAGAGCGAGCAATATATCCTTGAGGTCCCCAATAGACCACAGGTCACCTAAGGAGCCCGCACATAAGAAAAGAAAGCGGGGTCAGAATAAAATGGCTGATGTCACACTCGGCGAAGAAGCGGGCAATGTGGAACCCCAAATTTCCATCGTAAAGAGAGTCGAGAGGCGTAAATTAACACCGTCAGTAGGATCGACAGCTTTACGAGCCTATATGGNGAGGGAAGTGAAGACTGTACAGGAAGCGGCTAACAAGCTGGCAGGTGCAGGAGGTAGTTTGGCCAACCAGGCAGAACTGGCTATGGGACGTAACCGCAAGGTGATTATAAAAGGCATCCGTGAACCATTCTGTATATCTACTCAGCAAAGAGTAAGGGAATTCCGGCAGAGAGTGGTCGACAAACTGAGGTTGGTAGGTATCACTGCTCATGCCCTAGTAAAAGGGTGCTGCGGCTGGGAAGGTGGAAGAACGAGGATGACAATTCATTAGCGAATGGTAAACCGGTTCTTATTGAATTCGGTAACCCGAAATACAGGGATATGTTCTTGACAGCTTCAACCAAGATCCACGCTAGCACGCATTCCCGGGTAGGGATAGAACCAGACAACTTAATGCGGAAGAACGGCGCAGGCAGCACAAGTGTTACAGGCAACAGTTGAAGTATGACTTCGGGTTCCTCCGTGCATTCCATGCCAGTCTCATCTCGTACGCTAGCCGAAACCCCTTTTTGGAGGCGAGTTGCTCGTTGACGTTCCGCCCTGTAGTGACACAGGGATCTCTGTCCTTTGTCTTGTGTTCGCTTGCGCTGCCGAAGCCCAGACTTTCAAAAAAAAATGTGCGAAAAATCTGCAAATGCACCTCAACGCCATTGAATATTACATCCGACGACATAGCCGAATCCCATGGGTTTTTACGCGGAAGCGGCTGCTGTGAGGAGGTGGCCCAACCTTGTGCGTCAAATCCTTGAACGGCCCGTTGTAGCTTCTGTGTCACCCGTGCCAGTGACACGGTCTCGTTGAAGTTGCCTTTGGGTTCCGTAATCAGTCTCTTCTTCACAGAAGGATTTACTACTCCTTCGACAAACCGTTCTCTTTCGCGACGATTGTACCCCTCGCTGGTGTCTCCTGGGTACACTTTTGTCATCAGCTGCCTTACGCGATACGCATATACTTTGGTGGAGTGCCTCGTGGAATTGTCCCTGATACTCGATGGGGTGAAGCGGCGTGTCCAGGAGCTCACGTAAATGGGTGAACATGATCTCGAAGTCGTCGCCGTCGAAGACGTTTGCCTGAAAGGCGCGGTCTGCAGCGTCTCCTGCCAGTAAGTTCAATAAAGCAACTCTTTGCTCATCCTTTGGGACCCGAAGGATATAAGCACTTGTAGTTCCCATCGTGGGTAGTTGCGTCCGTCGTGAACGTCTCCGGTGGATGCAACGGCGGAGTGAGATTCAAATTAAGCGCAAGTCAGAAGACGAGCTTGCTGGATAATAAATTATTCGTGACACACTAAACTTGTCAACACAGCTAATATGCACAATATGAATTTACTGTCAAGTTCGTTTCACAAGTTCACGGAAGATTTCTTGTCCGTTAATGAGTCAACAACCGAATGGTTTGAATTGAGAACGGGATGACAAACAATGTCACATTTCTAGTGTGTCAATGGTATTAGAATCTCTTGGAATAAGAATAACAATAATAGTGACAATAAGTGGCGTTAATAGGACAACAGTAAGGTTAAGACCTGGCTGCATGATCAAGTCAGTGTTTTCGGTTTCGGTCACGTCGCACAACATCACTCCGAGTTTATTGGTGACCTTGAAGTTCAAATTATGTTGCGCTACAGTGCGAACTGGAGCATTAAAAGAACAATATATTTCACTCAACAATTCTGCACTAAATTCGGTTTCACAAAATTTATGAGTATGTTTTCACATCTTATTGTGTACTATATTAGTGCGTTGTTATTTTACCTTGCCTGCCCTGATTGTGCATTACATGCATGTCTCTCGTTGGAATCCGAGATATATACCATTATTATCATGATTACTACGTATATCTGTTTATATTTGCAAAAACAAAAAACAATCTTTTTTACCATAGGCGTATATGTTTATTGTTTCATTTGTTTGGCGTTACTGTAATTGCACTCAATCTATTTTTTTGTTTTGTTACACTGGAGAGCTGAGGAACGATTTTACTCGCGTCATGAACGACACAAGGCTTGCAAGACATTTTATATTCCTATTTGTCGATTGGAAATCTTTTGCCACTTCGCACATCTTGCACCTTGCATCCTACAGGGCGTTATTGTAACCTATAGCCTAGATGGCGTAGCGCGAGGTTGACGTTGCTCCTTATCCCAGGGTTGTCGTTCACCCGTGCGACACTGTTATTGTGACGTCGTGGAATCTCTACACCCTAAGAAATTGACTGGAGATCAAACACCTTCCCTCTGCTGCACGTTGGTACAACATTGACAGCTACATACATTCATACCCATACTATATTTCATCGATACCTACTCTCGTTGAACATTTACACATTAGCCTTCAACATGCACCATAAACTGAACAGAACTGTTCAACATACCTATGAAGGATCCACCTCTTTTACATCATTAGGTAACCCACTGGTAGTTTCAATCTAGACAGATCGTACGGCGTCAAGCAGTGGCCCTTATGGTCATAGTTATAATATCTGGTTTGTGGTTCTACCACAGACAACCATAAGGCGCTGTCTCCAAAGGTCTCTACCTGGGCTATCTAGTCGAAGTTTGCTTATTATCACCCTTCTAAGAGGAGACTGATGTTGCAGATTCGCAACGGCAGTTTCCTCTCCTTGCATGTTGCTTTTCTCTAAGTTTTCTGGCAGATCCATTCAAGCTGGATGTGATCATAAAATCACGGACCAAAGCACTTTCACCCTACACTGATGACTAGCATCAGGATAGATTCAGTTCCAAAACTGTCCTGTATAATTGAGGACTATCAGTACATGGTTAAATAACTTTGGCATACATATCAGAACCATCAAGTTTCTGATAGCAAGTAGCGACGAGCCCCTCGATTGATACAAAAGATAGGCTACTGTTAATCCTTTCTTTATGACATAAAGATCCTTCTTCTCTACCGGGCACAATCAAGTGCATCATCGCGATTTAGCGTGTATCTCCATTATTTGGTGATAGTGATATTTCAGCGAAAGTTTCTTTATTAGATATAGCAACTTGGGTATTTCCAGGATAAAGGTTTGCTTTAACTATTATCGTGCTTTAAATGAGCTCAAAAGGACTGCATCGGCACAATTCCCCATGGTGAGCTCTGTATCGCACGTTTTCCTTGCATTGATCTAATCTACTTTCAGGATTCCGCTGCCGTTGCCAAACCAACAGCTTAGGCACAACCAAACTTACTTCCAACATTTTGAAAGTTTCAAAATATATCATATTTACAATCCCAATCATTGGTTCTGTTTCCTCTTGGGACGGATATCCTGAATGGACGTGGGTAAACATTGGTGACAGGTTCTGACGAACATCAGCAGCCACCTGGTCACCGAAGACCGTTGATTCAGTCTAAAACTTCTCATATCTAGCTGACCAGAGGATCACAGATACAAACAATACTCGGTGTATGTCATGAGGCGAAATTCCATCTGCGGTACAACGGCCGATTCAGAGATGCAATGTCACTCCTGTCGTAAAGTTGGTCATATTCAGAAAGTATACCATCAACGGAAACGCAACATGGCGAGGTGTACATCTTGCTGTCGATAGGAACCCAACCCGACTCATAAATTACAAACAATGGGCGAATACAAGCAATTCATTCATAAAGACACTGTTTTCGAATCTGGATTCCATCACAGTTTTATTATGAATCCCGCTAGTTGAGTCCATCAATTCACGCGGAACTCCCAAACATGGTTCCAAGTGCTACCCTGAAACCGACTACGACACGAATCCATGATGGAACTGAGCACGTAATTGCGATATTGGGTGAGCCACCTTATCGATTCATTCCCACGATAACACTGTTGTGCCCATTCTGTTTTTGATGTCACAAAACAGTCCGTCTATTCTTGGATCGATGGCAATGAGACCGCTGGAACACTTCTTATCCTCACATACCAGCAAACCGAAATCCGATAATACTGAGGAATTCCGCAAACTGGTGATACGGTGTACTGGAAATACGGGAGGTATGAGCATTCCTGAGGCAGGGTTTGAGGTCGACGGTGAGCCAGTATTCCCGAAAAGGTGTCTTACCATATGGACAACGTGAAGGTGTGCTGAAAGCGATCGAACGAATGGAGAATAATGGTTATTTCCCGAGCGACGTCAATGAAAATGAGAAACTCCAATTGTTGTGGCAATGAAAAGTGATGGAATAACTCCGAGGATATGCGGTGATTACCAATGGACACTCAATCCTCCATTATGAAAATGTGCGGCGACGACAATGGAGACGGAGGACTTCGTGAAATCTGTACACAGTTGGCAGCTTTTCTTCAAAATTGATGTCAGGTGCCTATATTTAAATTCTATTGCATCCAGATTCGCGGGTATTTACGACAACCAATAGACTGTGGCGACAGTTCCAGTATAATTTCCTCCCGTTCGGTTTACATGTATCATCCGAAATATTTTAGTCCAAAATAGACATGGTGTCTGCGTTACACGGTGTCATGGCGTATCAAGACGATGTGATCGTGTTTGGAGTAACAAAAGAAGTCCATGATAACAATTTAAGGAGACTCTATGAGCGATTCCTGGAGAAAAATGTGTATCTAGCCGACTAAGTGCATGTTTGGAATGATGGAGTTGGAGTTCATGGGATTCACTATCTGTTCCAAAGGATATCAACCGGACCCCAACCGATTCTAACCTCTGGTGAATATCGAATCCTCGAAAGATCAATATCATCGGCGATCAGTTATGGGCTTCTTCAATATTATTCGTGATTCACCACTAGTGCTCAACTCGTGTTTATCGCGAAATCCGCTGCGGAATGGAAACGGACCGCGAACTGTGAAACAAATTGATATGGAACATTAATTGAACGTTCAATTTCGGTATCGTTTTCTCCATCGAAATTAATTACACTGGTGACGATGCGTCCGAGCTCAGTAGTGGGCCAAGAAGGAATTCCTGTGATTTGTATTTGCAGATTGCTCGACCCTGCTAAGAATGGCTACTCGCAGACTCAGAAAGAAGCCTTAGAGGTGTTTTGAGCTGTCTGGAGATTATACACATGTTTATCTGGACCGTAGTGTAAGGTCGTAACAGATCGTCAACTCTTATTTAATTCCAACTAGTCTCTCGCCAAAGCAACAACCGCCATGATTCGAACATGTAGCATTGCTCTGGTAGCTTACTATTATGATATCGGCCAGGCAAGACAATACCACGGGCAGAGTTCTTATCAAGGTACGTACGCTTCGCCGCTGCAGAGAAATCTAATTTTGTCGCCCACCCGGCACCGGTCTCTGTGAATATTTCAGCCCTTACAAAAAGGTGACCTCCGGATGTGAAGAGAAGACACCGTCAATTCTATATCCATCGGCAGGAGTTGGCTGTGCAACCACACAGTGTGGTCTGTCACGGTGATCGATTGATCATACCCCGCCGCTCCGAGAAGCAGTCTCAGAGGACCTCCACAATGGCTACTTAAAAGTGGAGAAGGTGAAATCTCTGGCTCGACAAATGTGTTGGTGGCCTGATTTGGATTCAGACCTTTGCACAATTCTGCCATGATGTTGAACAAGTTAGAGTAAAATGGGCAGAATAGGAAGCCCCCATCCAGCTCAACAGAGTGAGATCACGGTGAAGTGCAAATCAAATTGACCGGGCATCCTTGAAGGAGGAATGTTTTGGTGATCGTGCAACGAATACGCACACACCACGGCACAGGTTCCAGGTAGTCAGTAATGAAACGGATTTACCGACCAATTCTGTGATCTCAGGTAGAACCAACCGGATTCACTGAATACAAGAAGGCAACCAAATGAACCATGTCGTTATCGAATAAACATGGAAAAAGTGACAAATGATTGTTGGATGTTTGTGATAGTTATTTGCATGATTTTGCGAATAAAATTAACAGTATCCATGGCTGGCCTTGGTTCTACCTGATTTTGAGTCATTTAGAGGGCTTTTAGTGCGAATCCGAGCTATTCGATCCCGATCCATATTCAGAATACTACTTACTTACTTATTGCATTCGTTGTGGTAAATTGTTTATTTAGGTAAATTCAGCTCCTCAAACAACACGAGTATTAGAGTGCCTTGATGCAGAGACAGGGAATAGACATAACTGTACCGGTGCATCAACCAATTTTTAACACCAATTAACAGCAGTTCATGAAACCAGTTGCTGTTCCGTTACGGAACTCTACGTATTTCGGAAATGTGTCACTCAGAAAACTCACTGGATTCAGTATATTCTTAATAAGGCACTGGACACACTTCAAGAAGAACAGTATTCAGCCGCCACCTTGGGAAGTGACCTGGCTGAATTACGTACGGGGTCGAGTTCACTCTTGACGCGTGCTGAAGAACCTCTCCTTAGAATATCTCAGGGACCTTTGCTTTTGAATCATACTTACGGAATGTNACGGAATGTGTTGTACCCCCCCTCCCTCTGTATTGACCCCTACAATAGAGAGATCGGTGACGCTAACCGAATCCAACCTCCTCCGCCGTCATACGAAACCGAGAAACAAAAATTGCAATCCGTCCCTTCGTTTACTTTCCGCTCACCGATAAGTGCAATACTATCGCAACTACGGAGAAAGAGGCTTCCTTGCGCCGTAGAAATGTAAAACCTCCATGACCGGTGATGTAACATCAATTGAGTTCGCACCAGGAGACAGAAAAGATATATTTGGCTCCAACGAATGAGTATTGACGTTTCAACACCCAAAAGACTAAGGATTACCAAAAAAACACCAGTCATTAAACGAACGGTTGCAACACCACATGTCCCTGACACGCGTTTATATATTTTGAATCAAATCTAAGTACATGTGCATACCAAGGTCCGTCAGTGCAAAACAATACACAAGTCGTATTCCATCAAGGACATCTTTATCCAGTTGTGTTGCATCTGTCCAGTTCCTTGGAAAATGACAAACTGATAACAGCGATACCAATTTACGCACGGGGGAAAAGTAGATCAGATTATTAGAAACAGCTCAGGAAACTGGTCGAAAACACTCCAGTCTAGACTGTTGATTGGCACGGACAATAAATCGTCTCGTGATAATAGAGCTGAAAAAATAAGCCATTTATTCCCTGATCGTTATTCATCAATTACAGAACCATGGCAATAGTTCTCGGCTGCATTTTGCTAGTGAGTATTTAGCTTTAATACACTTGCGTTTCTGTTAATCCCAAAAGGGTTTCGACAAAGGAGTGGATCCAGTTTCCAGCAAGCACTGACAATATTACATAGGAAAACATGTCACACGATAGATGAGCTTTAAACGTCACTGCACGACCGATTGCGAACAACTGGCCTATTGCGTTATGCATGAAAAATACGTCGCTACCCGAGGAGACCAAATCGAAGTAGCTTAGCAATAAAATGCGCAGCAACTTTCTGCTTCAACAAGCAATATGGAAAGAACAAGCGGAATGATCAAAGGAGGACTGTTTTGTGACAACCAGAGGGAAGGGGGTGAGCATAGCTGAATTAACTCCCCAAGGTGTCCGGGGCACTTCATACTGAGAAAAAATAGAAGTAGATTCTACGAACACGGATAACCGCGGTCCGGATTGTGAGTGACTACGCACGCACGCACACACACACACACACACACTACTACATGTGTGCCAAATATGCATTGAATTGGGTCAAGTACAGTATCAATGGCATCCAAAATCTACTGGACGTTGACAACCTTTTGACTACGTGACACCACAGAGAGAGAGAGAGAGAAAATAAAAATAACATCTGAATGTGAATGAGACCTGTGATGGGGAGGAGGGCAGCGGGAGTGCACATAAGGAAAGTGAGTGGAACAGACACTGGCGAACGTTTTGAATCGACACAATATTTACAGTGATCGGTGTGGTTTGGAACGCATGCATGAGCAAATTGCGAGTGTCCGATAAACGACCGAACTGACTAGATTTAGCAGAGCAAAAACTCATCCCGGGCCACTTCCTGTCCGGTTGTGAGGTAGGCACAAAGGTAGTCAATTCGAAGCCACTGATAACCGGCAGGAAGTGGGGCATTCGAGGTGTTTGGACGACGTTTGGCAAACGAATGTGTGACCGAACTAGCAGGCGGGTATGGAGGTTTGCTAGAGAGGACCTGGAGACGGAAGTGCAATTGCTGGGTATGAGACGGATAGAACAAACAATACAGGCGTATTTATACATTACTGAAGAAGGAGCAGAGCCAAATTCAACCTCGTCAGCAATTACGCGGACTGGATACACACGCGATGAAGGGAGATAAAAAAACGAGGAGTGAGATGACGTAAACTATACTATTTCGTATTGAAGCTTAGTTCTTTCTCGTAGACTGTGACTTCC
Organism: Echinostoma caproni; assembly: GCA_900618425.1. Classification (NCBI taxonomy): domain Eukaryota; kingdom Metazoa; phylum Platyhelminthes; class Trematoda; order Plagiorchiida; family Echinostomatidae; genus Echinostoma; species Echinostoma caproni. Next base: position 3,444 of record UZAN01047540.1, on the reverse strand, counting down.
GTCTTACAGCCTTGTGTGAAGACGGTGTATCAATGCGTTGGGTTTCCGAGATTCAGATACTTGCTTCCTGGCAACAGCTATTAATCGTGCAGGAGTTCAAAAGATTACGTTCACGCACGTACGCGCTATGGGTTTCGCCACCACAGGTCCATTGATGTACGCGTCACATCTGGTACACTGAGACAGAAAACCCACGCAGCACAGCGTAGCGCATCGATCGGCTACAAGGAGCTACTTATGAGCTACATCAGCTCCGTCTGTTACTAAACAGTAATTAAACTTTGAAGCGCATTTATCATAACACTTCGGTTTCAAGACTCATTTTGATAATTAATTTCATCAAATAACTCTTGTTTTCGGTGTCTTGATTCCGCATAAAGTGTATTCTAATCGGTGCGTAAAATAGGCTGAAGTCCATCGCGAGATAGTAAAACCATGCAAAAATATAGGGTTAATAGGGAATCAGAGACGGGACAAGCCGGAAAATAAAAATTTAAAAAAAATGATATGTTCTGCAATGTAGGCCATTGCAGTCGGCTAATTAGCGCGCTACTAGCCGACGACGTGCTACCTGGGAACTGTTGTGAGTGGTATAGGTGTAGCGGAATGATACAAACGCATTCGACCGAGTGTGGCACGAAGATTTATGGACGGAAATCATATTGTAGGTATGTAATCTCCCAAGCGACGGCTCCATGGAGATCCGGGTTGGGGAAGACTGGTTCAACCATTCGTTCGTTGGTATTCCCCACGCTATCCTTGTTCTTTGTCAACGAACTTGTCTCTTTCACTTCCCAAGGTCAACTGTTGTTGTATTGCATAGGCTAGAAAGTTATTCCATCGTCCCATTCCTTTGACCTTTCCTACCCAAATCCTATGCACCTTGTCTATGATCGTTAGTAATTTCGAACTCATTTTATCAGACCCAGTGTACCTTTGCTGGTATTCGCTCCCAAATTGTGACATAATATGGTGCGACGTTTGAACACCTGCCTGCTTACTCGACAACCGTTCCCGTCTAAGCTTCAGTGAGCGAATCAATTGGCGGATACGAACACTTGATTGGCTGGAGCTGATCGATATTATAATCGAGCCGGTCCGTATGGCAGGAGTGCGTGCGTGTATGGTCGCAGGCGACATTTATCAATCAATCGATCGATCAATTAATCAATCAATCTGCAGGCATGCACGACAAACGTATCAGTCAACTGTAGGCCACAACATTACTTCCCTTTCCACAAATAAGTAGGAGAGAGGTTTTTGCCGGAAGAAAAGAAAAAATGAAAAAAATGATAAATACTATCCTGGCCACCGTCATGTCTTGCGGTTCCAAGTGCAACTGTGATATACATTCACGGGGAATTGCATTCTTCCTGTTTTGCTTAGTGCCGTCCCCAAAGGTCCTCCGTCAGCATAGTCCGTTTTGCATTGACAGGAAGAAGTTTTGGACAGTTGAGGGTTAATAAACGACACACTCGTCTTGTATTATTCCCAGAGCCATCTGTTAATTTACTGGTACATGGTGTGCACAAACTGTTGTTGTTTATGAATGCCAAACGATTATCTTTCTTTAAGGCGATAGACGCCTTCTCAACTTATATTCCTATATATATATATATATATGACAGTTTTGTAAACAACGGTGTTGATTGTTGTTTTTATAGCTCGGGTAGTATAACTTTGTGTTCAGTTGTTCGCCGAGCTTGGCAATTGTATTGCAAACGTTTCATCACCAATCGAGGTGACATTCTCAATGCAGTAACTGGGTAAGCGCTTACGA
>UZAN01047537.1:14492-25454 GCA_900618425.1 Echinostoma caproni | reverse complement strand
GGGGGGGGGAGGAGTGAGTGAGTTCCTTTCACTTTTTTGGCTAAACGTCACTTAATGAAGCGCTTGAAGTGATCAGTAGAAAATAGTTTGTAAAGGGACGGTAAACGAAACTTGATCATTCGACTAAATGCATCAACATTTTCCTCATTGCAGCACGATCGTTGGAGGGGGATTTGGCAACATCTTTGCAACGCTTTGAAACACTGATATGTGGATGACAGCAATACGGCTCCACAGATGTTCCGCACACGCCCGGGTTGGTGTGGACCCAGCCGGTATTTATGGATGGCATTGTCGATCGTTAATTTAACCTCATGGCACATCTTCCCACTGGTGAGCTCAACTGTTTGGGAAATTTTCCAAGATGACAATGGGACCAGATCATCATTCTCCTGAGTCACTCGTGTTTTTATGTCCAGACGATCTTTTGTCAGTACAATCGGATACTTAGAAATCATATTGGGAACGAAGTGGATGATATGCGGGAATACAAATCTCTAGGATATTTGAGTTCCCTTTTAATCAGCGGGATGGGGTCACATACCACAAGTTGCTATTAGACAGTTAATGATGAGCTGGATCTGACCAGTAAACGATGAGAGGGCTTGGTTTCTGGCGGACAGTGTACAGCTAGACACATTAAAATATTGTTCATGAACTCTCAGTGGTCTTGTGATATTTAAAACGGAAGAAGAGTTTGACTGGAAATATCTTCTTTTATATTTATTGATACAAGCGAGGAAAAATAACTTAAAGACTATCATAGAGATCATTTGAATATTTTGCCTCACAGTTTTATCCGTCCGTTCTTACGTCAAATCCGGTGAAAAATTAATTGACGAACAATTCGGACTGTGGGTTTGTTTTGGGTGTACTAGTATATCCGATTGTACAAACTGTCATTATCCCTCATCTGTTCCCCGCTCCTCATTCCTCTATTCGTTGAATTAGCTTGTACTTGTTTCTATAGCGATCGGGACGTATTTAAATCCATTATTGTTTTTGCACGTATTACCTACCCTGGAGCAAACCAATTCAATCCTGCCTGAGATGGAGATCATATTCCGTTGTTCCAGTTTTCGTGACCGATCTAATCGATACGATCACGTGACTTCCCTAGGCCTACCTGCATTTGATAAAGCAGACAGGGAAATCGGCCTGGTTGGCGCAGAGACATCTGAATGCGCGTGAGGCGATCACGTGAGACGGACACTGTGACATTCTCAACAAATTGGCGGACGGCGAAAGAACCGTGGAGCTACCTCGGTTGCATGCACCAACTTTGTCAGGTCAGACAGATCACACGATAACAGGTAGAGTGAATGAATTTATTATCATTACATTTTGCTCAATCACGTTGAACATTTTTGTGAATAAATGTGAAGTTTAGATAAGAATGTGAAAAGTGATCAGAAATACGTACCTGTTTCACAGAACTTAGATATCATAATGAATTTTTATTGTCCGTCAGATCGCAGACTTCTACAGATTAAGTGACTCGTGAAAAAAGATACATTGAGCAGTGAACTCAACCGGTTGAGATTTCCTTTGCGAAAGTTTCGTAATAACGGTTTCTTAAGATCGAAGAACCACTGGAAATGTTTCTATTGATTCTAAAGCGCCCCTGACTGTTTGAACCGAGCACTTTTATGTCGGAAATCACATTAAGGCAGCACGTCACTTAGGTCTACCAACAGTAGTCATAACGATTGTATAAATCATTTTGAGTATACGTCAGCAACTAATGATACACATTTTTCACCAGAAATTCATGAGTTATCGATTTGGAATATGAGAAAGAAGTGAATGTACTGACTGAGTTACCCCGTGGTAGCGTTTGTTTGTTTTGAATGCGCTTGTTGTCCCGTGTTCCGACTGTGTTCCAGCTGGTTCATTCTCGTTTTCATCGAATAGGTTAGTGATCATTTTATGAATATTATAGTTAGAACAGTTCTCTATTATGGTGAATGCCATATGTTCACTTCTGTGGTTAACCCAACAGTGCGAAGGAATCGAAGAATATCTGGAATTAATATGTGATAGTTGGGTAAGAAACAGTTTTCCTGAAGAAAGGTAAGCCGTTTCGGAGTAACTAGACACTTTAGACTGGAACAGGGGCGAATACCGGATGTAATATTAAGCTGAGAATATTGCAATAGATCAATAGATCAATAAAGGATACACCGAACGGTACATTTAAATTCCGTTATAAAAAAACAATACATAATTATAGATAATGGGAACAAGTAACGGCATTAACGTACTTTTCATCGATCCGACTTAGTTTGTCACGTAACTATCAACCGATTGTTCATACTACTTAATGACATCTACTACTTACTAACGTGCTATCTCGCAGTTCGTGGAATTTGCCCACTTTTTGCAATTCTCGATGGGTGGGACATCGCAGGAGATTGACTGTAGTTTGGGTATACTGCCAAGGTGCTGACCCTACCACCCTATCCGTTTGCAACTTATCTTACTGACTTACCCATTACCTCTCTTGTACAGCAGTTAAAGTATGCTTATGACATCGCCATCTCTGTTTCCGTAACTAACCGATCTGAACTGGCTGTAAATTTATCCCACCTCGTTCCCAAATTCAACTTATTCATTAACAATCCTAATTACGAAAAATACCTCTGATATAGCACAATAGAATGCAATACTTTAAACCGTTGCCCATCTCCCTCCGATGATGTACAGATTCAAGGAAAGCCGATGAGCAGGGTCAACCACTTATTTGAAGTACCCACCTGTCGACCCCTTCCAAGTACAAACTCATCCCATCTCGGATATCTGCATACAGAAACTCCTTGGTACCCTATATTGTACGGAGACTGATTGAAAAGGAGAGTGTTTTTTAGCTTTCTAATGCATTTATTATTTACTTCACATGTTGGTGACCTGTTTGGTGTCCCACTTTTTCCTTCTTTATAGCTAGTGATGTATTTTTTTAAAATCACTCTCCTAAGCTTCAATACAATACAATGCGATGCAATACAATACAATACAATACAATACAATACAATCAAAGCATGAGCCGCAATGAGTGACCATGAGTTCTGTTTTGGGTTACCGGTCCCAAGAGCAGATTATATTCATTGATAGTGATTTGAAGGGATCATCCTTAAACTTCACCTTCACGCACCATCCTCAGTTCATCTATTCAACCATACACCCGGAATTTTCCTCGTTTTTTTCTCTTCAGTGTATGTCAAACAATTTCCCATTCATTCTACATTGTATGACGGAAAGAAAAACAGACAATGTTGCATTAGGATTTAAAACTTTCACTCCTGAAGAGACTTCGGACATTCGAAGCAAGCTAAACGATGTTGTTCGTTGTTCTTTGTCCCGTTCTCTCACTCTCTCCATAAACTCCCCCAAATGTCCGGATATCTTTTCCCTGTTGGCCGACAAATCATATTCAGCACTGCCAAATAGGTTTCTCACCATCAATCATGAGCCCATACCAAATTCAATAAATACCTTGGTGTCACACTATCACGCAATTTATTTATCATGGTCACTGCACGTTCAAAACACATTCTGATAAATTAGAACGCTTTCATATTTCCCATTCCGATTAAAAATGCTTTCTGGTCCCCACAAGTTGCTAGTTAGGTTTATGAGTGCATCCGTACTGGTCCTGCTACTCCCCAGTGAGCTACACAGATACATTGAAAAAAGATTTATTGATTGGCGAGATCTCTAAAACACATTTTCAAGTGTAATGAAATCGTAAGAGATGAACCTGCAGACTCTATCATAAACAAGCACCTACTAGCATGTGAAAATTTTATTAACAAACTAGTCTCAGACACTCATCACCCATTACGCAACGAACTTTCAAAAGCAACATCTACATCATTCACACGCTCAAGGTTCAAACTTTGATTTGCACGTATCTCTTTCTATCGTAATTCTGTTTTGCCATATCTCGCACATTTACTTGTTGACAGCCAGAAAGTTTTCACACATTTAAGTTATTACTCTGTTCATTGACAAAGTCGATTTGTATGAGTTCCAAAATTGACACCCGAAAATATGGATAGTGTAAAATGCACAAAATTCACCCGTCCGGGTGAACAAAGCTATTATTGATTTGAAAAAAACTTGAAGCACTAGATTCAAATTTCGCTTTTATTTGAGCTCATCAGAAGTACGTATCTACAGTCCCGTCCGAGTTTTGAACTCCGGACTGAGGATTGTACGTGAAGGTTTCGTCCGAAGTTCGATAGTCAGTTCAAATCAATATCAACCAGCCCACGCCACTACTAACAAGTAACTGTGAATTAAATGTAAATTCCACGAACCCCCACGGATCATGCACAGAAGGGGCCGCGGAGAGAGGAGACCTGATTGATATCACTGTTGATATCACATGAGTCTCAAAAACGTATTTTTCATCGATAATTGCATCAGGATCCAGTTGATCACAGTTAGGGGATTGGAGACAACCGGTGATTCAGTTGTGTTTCTCTAGAGAATTGAAATCAGTTACTCGTGCTCCAGAGACTCCGAAGATCGAAAGGGAAAATGATTACCTTGCAACACATAACTCTGATAAAAATAATTGCCATTAATCCCTGTTTTGTGATTTAGTGTTCCACAACCAAGGAGGCGCTTGAAGCACATTCTTATTAGCTAGGGGAAAACAGAGGGCGATAGATATTTGACATGCTTACCTATATCATTCGAATCACTTGAATTTACTGAAGCTACTTTCACTATTCGATCACCGTTCGGTCACATTACACCGAACCATTTGATCTTTTAGAGTCCATCAAAACGTCAATCAGGTCCAGTCTATAGATAACCTTTAAAGTTGAGCATTGGTCTGGGATCGTGCGTCAATTCGTTGTGCAATTGTGCAAGAACTATCGCGTATCCGCCCGGAAGGGGTGGGGATTCATTTTTCACGAAGTTAGCATTAACGATTGAGTAGTGTTGCCAGTTGTTCGAGTAGTGGCAAAAATTACAGTGACTTTAGTCCACTTTTTCCTCACACATACCGATCGGTTTGCATCTGTCCCTATGCTCAACGTTACTGTCCTCTCTGCGCGTGAGAAAACATCCGATCGATCGATGGATCGCTTGGCTAAGGCCCATATCAACGTGACGTCCGGACCAGGTTAGTTTGTTGAGTTAAATTAATCATATTGTGCACGAAATCCTAGAATTCTGTCCTCCCCCACCAACACCCGGCGCTCCGTTTTCTCCTATAATTCCGAGTGAACGAACTACTCAACTTGATCAAATTTCGTACAATGAAGAGCTGACTTATAAGCGTGCAGAGAATTTAAATGGATTTATTGTTTGATGGTTTTGATAAAACGTAAAATGTCTTTGAAAAAAGTGAGAAATTGTTTATTCACCCCTCTCCGAGTGCTACCATGAAGATATGTACTCTGCTTAGTTCATCACGTGTGTCGTACAAGTCAGTTAGTCAGGGCGATGTCCAATGATACTCTCATAGAGCACGGTCATGGTGCGATAGTTGAGTTCAAGAATCTGTCGAAGCAGCAGAAGTATGGGACAGGGATTTTGAACAAGGAAAAATACTCCCACTTAAAATGACTTAGATACTATAGTTGTTGTATCCCGTATAAGTCAATAAGTACGCAAGTAGTGACGCAAATAGTTATTCTACTTCCAGGATGTAAATGTAAACGTAGCCGGCCCGTAAGCCCGTGGGAAAGTAGTGCGTCAACACGCAGACGAGCAGGCAGGCACGAATTGGCGCAATCGTTACCAAAAGAAGTATGCCATCACGTTGGGCGGTCAACGAACCAATCCATGCGGACAGGTCGATACTGACCTCTGGTTCACTGAGGTGGATCGACCTTAAGGTCTGATGGGGTAACCGGACGAGCAGTACTGAGGTTAGACGTAGAGTTTTAGGTAATCTTGGTTGCCCTTTGGGGCACGTGGTCGATCTCCATAGATTGCGTTTGTTGGGACGTATGTTACGCACGTCACCAGATAAGTTGCCACGGCGAGCCATGTTTTCCGAGGCAGGTAGTGATTGGAAAAAGTTCAAGGGTGGTAGAAGAAAGACCTGGCATGAGGGTATGAAAACCCTAATCAGGTCACATAGGTCGCGTTCGGCTTCCTGGATAGGGACCCCGGGATGATCGTAACTGATGGTTAGAAACACTCACTGAGTGGTATCGTTGGATGGCGCTCATGCATCTACTCATTATTCTCTTAACATCAGTTGAATTTGCTTCCAACATTTCGCTCTTTTATCCAAATGGGCAACCAAAAGACAACAACCAAAACCGGCACACGAAAGTGCAGGGTTAATGGTTGTAAAAACGGATACTGAAACAATCATCATCACTATACAACAAAGGATATGATCGAATTTTTGGATAATCTAATTAGGAACAGTGATAACAGTGATAATAACAGGACTTACGCGGAAGGAATCAAATCATTGGGGCTGTAGTCTACACAGTATCGCTGAATTTGAGGTGACTTGATTTTGGTGTATCAAATAATACAGAACCCTGACCACCCAGGTCGTTCAACGTTCGCCTTGTCGCCCAACACTCACCTCAGGGGGAACTCATTCAAATTAGTGCTCCAAAACTATCGACTAGAGTGCCAGTGTCATTCATTTGACCTTGAAGTGTGCATTATTCGAAATTCTCCACGTTGTTTCTGCGCCCGAAATCGATTCTTTCAAGCACAAACTGGATGAAACTTTGATAAGTTTTAAATCTCGACAGTACGTAAAACAAAGAAAACTTCGAATATTCCTTATTTTTCTATGAACCGTAAATCGATCTATTTGTGCGAAAAACGCTATGGGACAATAAAAGCAACCGTTTGTCAGTAATTCCATAATAAAGCCTTGACTTTGATTATGATGGCTGTGATACAAACAGCCCGCAATTCGACGTGGTATCATGTTTCTTCGAATAGAATCAGTAGAATATGTTTCGTATGTTTGAATAGGTTACAATTCTTCCTGAGTTTCGATCACATGAACGTGTCTGAATATTTGTTGAGTTCGTGAGCTTTGCTCACGCGATTCCTATCCCGTGTCCGTATCGATTTTTTTTAATCCATCTGTTATCGCATCCCCCCACTCACTGCTACAGTGTTGCCTCAGGATGTTGGTCTTTGGTCTGCCACAGTCATTGTGCGGATGTTCAGTCTCTGTTGGGAATCAGTTCAACCGGATTAGATGGGTTGGTAACAGGACGTGATAACCACTACCTGAGGCATTCGCGATAGGTTGTAGTCGCTGGTTCTCCGCAATCTCATATTGTGAAATCACGTGCGTGAATACCTCCTACGCCTCAGTACACTCCGTCAGCTAAACTACGAGGCCACCGTATCTGTATATCTGATATCTCAACAGCCGGATACTCTTGCAATATATAAAGGTATATAGACACACCAGGGTGAGCAGATTGCCACGGAAGGTTTTCTTAGGAATAATAACCGGATTGCAGATAGACCCTGAGTAACGTGGGAAATCGTTGGAACACCCTTGGTTGGTAGATCACAGAGCTTTTCATATGATTCAATTGTCCTTTTGTGGGCGAATAATTAGGAGTTAAAAAATAGAAGCCCATTCAAGACGTTAGTCTGCGACCGACAGGGATCGCTTTATAGGTGAAATAGCAAGGTTTAGGAATTGAGCTCTGATGCTGTTATGTTCTGTCTACAAGTACCATCGACAGAGACAACGGAACTGGAGAACAGTAGTCAAGGTGTATGTTCTAGGATCATGATGCGATCCGCAAATATAAGTGAGTAAGTTGGCTCTACGGGAACGACGAGGTGATGCACCAATTAGATCGAGTCTTTGACATTCGGATTAGTCGATCGGACGATAGCGATCTGACAGCCGTCCAATCCAATCTTGGGCGTCGCGGTGGTGTGACTCAGATCCGTGTGCAGTCCGACGGGCTCTGTGAGCTTCGTCTTAACAGATGCATAAAACCAACATCATCGTATTGAAAAACAAAACATTTTCCTATGATCCCAATTTAAGAAACCCATCTTGGTACATTTCTATTGTGCTATAGCCCAATGGGGTTGAACTCATTCCCCTAGCGAGTTCAGTGTACCATGCGATTTTACCAGTTGACCACTGTCTCTAGCATTCAGAGCTTAATTTGAAATACCCATACACCTAACAGTAATCAAAAATATTCTATGCTGTATCTACAACAAAGGGTAGATTTGAAAACAAAAGTCTGCACCCTTGCATTTGCAGTTTACGATCACACAAATATCAAGAAGTGTGTACATTTTTTAACAGCTGCCGAAATAATTTGCACGACTTTGTTAATCTTATCTTGGTCCCATTTTGAAGAAGGTTCGCTGTGAATAATTTGTTGCATACGACAACAAATAACCTGTCGCGAACAAACAGCAGCGGCACTACCAGGGTGTGGTAGGTTTCAGACTAGTCACTTGGCTCCTGTTTAAAAGCCACAGAACCCCAATGACGATGTCTTGGCAAATGTCGATGTGACTGACCTTTTAAAACTAAGGTCACTGACCGCTCTCGATTCCAAGACGAGGGATTACTTCCTGCTGCCTTGCAGTCCGTACTTGGTTGTGCAAAGGCTAGAAGTGCGCCCTCAAAATAAAGAAAACGCCGAGTGACGCTGGGGACGTCTCTCGTACCAAACTCCCAAGGAACTTCATGACCATGATCATGTCTGGAACTGGCTTATCCTTTCCAAGAAGCCAGCCGCAGTAAAAACAAAGTAAGTGGGAAAACAAGAAAAATGTCAGATAGGCGTGGGACAATCGCTCTCGTTGTCACGATGCAACCACTCAACCGTGTCCAAATGGAACGAGGCTGTTCATGTGGGTGTTCGTGTCACGAATCGAGTGATTAACTGTTTACCGACACGAATGGGAAAATCCTCAGTGATCACCGGATCCAATTAATATTTGACCAGGTAGTGTTTGGATATTTAAATTTGATACTGGTCGATTGCTGAAATCTTTCGATCCTAGTGGATCAAAATAATAGAAACCTTTTTTATCCTCCACGACCTGTATGTAATGCTGATTGTGTCATTGTACTAAGTTTGTTGTGTGACAAGCTTCTTCTGAAATTCCTCGACAACCAAACTAATCAGATTTTGAAAAGGATGACAGAAGAATGACAGGCATTGGTTCAATTCAAGGTCATTCATGGGAGTCAGGGGAGGGAAGAGCCTAGGTGTGTGTGTGTGTGTGTAGGAGCGGTTGCTGTGTCCGTTGATGTGACTTTTCTTCATTTGAGTCAAGGGACACGTTCCGTTCTGTTTCGGTGTTCACACCAGGCCAAGGCAATTGAAGCGCTTGAACCAGCCGGTTTGGGCACACTGGTTTGAGTAAAGTAAGCGAATGGCGATCGCCTGGGCCATGACCAGTGTCCAAACTCGGATCGCCTTCGATCGACTGAGTGGGATGCGGGAAAACAACATCGAAAGCTTTCTCCGGTTCGATCTTCTGTGCGGTGTCCACGAGATGAGCCACGATCGCACTTGAAATGAAGCCGGTCTTCCTCTGACTTGACCATCGCGGGTGGTTCTCCTTAACGCGTTGAGACAAACGCTTTACCGTACGACCTGTGTAACATGCGCCACAGATATGCGGTTTGTCTTTCACTTGCATTTTCATCAACAGGGGTAAGGAGAGCACCGCTCTAAGCTTCGCTACACGGAAAAGTGAAATTTACAGCCCCTCTCAGTGACCGTACGAGGCTTTCTGTTTGTGAGCTCCCTTGAAAAGGAATCCTTATAAATAGTTCTTTCTTGTGAACACAGACGGGGTCTTCTTTGTTGGTGGTGTATTCTCCGAGCGGGAAGTGTTGTTCGCAGGCGTCTCGTAGCAAGGCTAAGCAAACGACCAATCAAAACCCTCAAACAGAACTATATAAGAGTGGTCACATTGAGGAATGGCGCTTCCTCGGAGTTGCGTTGATGATGTTGCCTAACCTGACTACGAAACGTCTGCGAACAACACTTCCAGCTCGAAGAATACACCACCACCAAAATCCTCATCCCCGGAGCTTTCTTTTTCCGGGAGTAGACTGTGGTGATCCAGATTTCCGCGACCGCAATCCATGCGCGACCAGGTACAGTTTCATGTCATCCAATCACCGTTCTAGAAGCTCAATTAATGGTACACCGGACGAACATGACATCCTACTTAGTACATATGACGCGTCGGTACCAACGGGTACGTGATTGGAGGATGCTCGTTCAACCAATCATATGGACTATTACATTCTACAAAGCATGATCTAATTCTATCAATAAACAAACATTTGCTGCTATCAATTCCTCGTGTATTTTGTTGGTGTCCGCAGTTCGGGTTGGAGCCAATTCAGTTCTGAGTAATACATTACGTGTTCTCGCCGAAGCAATGTACAGTCAGTGGCTGGACCACTGCCCGTGGTACGGCACGTTGTGAATGACGATAGCATTCCAACTATCGGCAAAGAACCTGCTCCAGGCACATATACAAGGCCACTGTCGATCACAATTTACGATTCCTGATGCCTGGTGCAAATCAGGACCAGAACTGTCCCTATTGTTTCATAACGAGTCGTCCAGGTCAAATCATGTGATTAGTAGAGCCAATAAAATGCGTCGGAAATTTATTCTACATCCTGGGTCGATATGGAAGCACATGTGCTGTTCGGATCAAGTGCATTGTTCTGCGATCGATACTACAACTATCACAACTACTATCTAGACCACCATTAAACCGACCGCTGTAATTCAGAAAACCATGTTTCTCCATCTTTCCTCTAGTTCTTTACATATAACACGTCTGCGTTGCTATTTAGCGGACACATACACGACGGTAAGCAAAAATTGAGTTTCGAATGATATTGAGATATTTGTACAAAGTTTTCCGTTCTAATACTATGCCACTCAAATTCTTCATCCACTTAATTTTATTCAATAAGTTTAACACTAATAAAAA
>UZAN01047536.1:14610-26180 GCA_900618425.1 Echinostoma caproni | reverse complement strand
TCCAAAATATTTTGTTCAAAATATTCCTTTCAGATGTGTTAAACATGTTTGTGACGAGTGATCTCAACTCATTTCGCATTTCACAAGTGAAAACATGTCTTTGTACAAGACGACAGTCGATGTTTGTGTCACTTGATCGAACCGCGGACACAAAACATACCTTAAGTCTTACTTGCTAACGAAAATCCGGCAATTACGTAAGAATTCATTCGAGTAATTGTACCTCATATCCACCGGAAGTATATGTTGATTAAAATAATGTGCCATACAGTTTGATTACATCAGATATTTTGATGCGGTGAATGGCGGTTGTGGCGCAGGTAACATGACATTACCGATGGAAACTGAAGATATTTGTGCATGCGAACGTAACAGTTATCTCAAGCAGTGATATGAACTCTAGAAAAATTGATGAATATTTCATTGTGAAGTGTTGGTCTTTTGTTTCTCTGAGGGAACCGGGTTGTTCACAAACAATCAATTTTTGATTCAACTAAAAATTGAACATGACACTCAAGAACCACGTGCCTGCATTCTGTAACTAGTCACTTGGTCAGATTCACTTAACTTGAATTCCCGAGTCTCCTAAGCCAACACAGCTGTACTGAACTCTGACTGGCTCCCGTAAACCTTCTGAATGTATCGCAACATATGCAAGGGTCATAGGCTAGTACTAACTAGACTGATGAAGACGTTGGCTCACTTTTCATCATTCGTACTGCCTGAGACAATGTAGTGCAAAGGATAAAATGTCATTGTGCATGTATGTCAATGTGTGATAAACGTAGGAAAATACCTTCTGGAGCCGTTAAGAAGCATTATTTAGAAGAAAAACTGACTGAATACCACCCGATGTGTTTTCACGATGTAGTTGGAATAAATATCATTCCGAGCTGACAATTTTGCCACACTGGTGAACACATTTGAACTAAAGGGGAATTACAGCTACGGTTGGGTAAAGAAAGATGCAAGCTCCACACATTCATGATGCCTCGTGGGATTCAAGTGCACTGAACCACTTACCGGCAAGTAAACCGGTTGTACTCTAGCAAAACCTAATAACAACATGTGCAAAACGAGCAAGCCCACCCTACAAGTTGGTTGTCAAATATGTAAACGTTTTAATCACGTACAGATTTCTGATTCAAAATGTGGGTGTCTTATACTGTAGAGTTGTTGGCGTAATCAAATTCGCGGTTTCAAACGTTTATTAAATAACTAACTTGGCAGTCTATTTGAAGTGTTTGCTTGTTTCACGAGCGATGATGCCAATGCAGTCAACTAAAAAACGCCGAGGTGAGACTTTGTTCGACTCGTGCGCTGTATCGTTTTGATCAAGTAAACAATGGCAGAGGTGATGAAGCTTAGTACCAATCAGTCACCAGGTAGATATGTCAATCTTTGATTTTATCTGAGTGCCTTTCACTATCATGGAGATTGCAAAAGCATTATAAGTGTGTACTGCTTATAAGATAGCCCGAAAAGCGTTCTGCGTATGTGAAGGCCCATTCAATGGGCACAGCTGAATGTCTCAAGTGGGGCTTAGTTTTCACTTAACTGCTTCCAAGCAAACGATAAAGTTTCATTACTGTATTGTTTCCTTACCGACAGATCTTTTTATGCTTGGGGCTTTTTGAACAGTGTCATTTATACAGAATGTTACAAACTAGTTACCTGAAACTACCTTGAAAGGCATCGAAAAGGCAGAATGGATGACAAACGCTTTAGATAGAAATGCACAGCCTAATTCCTTTCAGACAATAAGTAGCTCCATGACTGTATTGTTTCCTTACCGACAGATCTTCTTATGCTTGGGGCTTTTTGAACAGTGTCATTTATACAGAATGTTACAAACTAGTTACCTGAAACTACCTTCAAAGGCATCGAAAAGGCAGAATGGATAACAAACGCTTTAGATAGAAATGCACAGCCTAATTCCTTTCAGACAATAAGTAGCTTCAAAAGTCGTTTAGGTTCGGTTCGAAACGTCATCAACGCTTCAATAGCAGACTGCTTCAGTGAAAACATCATTACTTCGAATTGCAATAATACAGGATATTGAAATCATCGAATGCCAAGCTACATTTTACAATATCCCAACGTAAACAATGGATCAAGTTGTGGACTGCGCTTTGTTTTATTCTGCATGCTAGTAATAATCCATGCGGTCATCGATTTCCCGATTTGATGATAATAGTTGGAGCTTATGCAAAGCCAGTAGGATAACAGATGTGGTGTAGATTCCGGGAACAAGTTGCCCGATGCCGATATGGTAAGGCACTTGGGTCAAAAGATATTATTTATTTTAGCATCAGTACCTATGCCATTCGCCTCCTATCACCTTGCAAGTAAGAATACAAATAAGCCAATTCGATCGTTAGAGTTATGATTGAAAAGTCATCTCCAAGACAGCAATGAATATGGAAAAGTATACTCATTCCTAAACTAATAATTCATATTTCTGAATGTACTTTGATGGAAAAATGTGGACGACATACTGGAACCCTTCAATGTTGATAACACCAGTACATCACATATCACCTAAACGCAGAGCTTGGCAAAATTGTCTGCACTCGTTTTATTACCAGCTTAGTGGGCATTCTCGGTTGTTTGTCAATTTAGTTCCATCTAATCCCATTGATTCTAGATGAATTGCCCTTCAATGTTGATAACACCAGTACATCACATATCACCTAAACGCAGAGCTTGGCAAAATTGTCTGCACTCGTTTTATCACCAGGTTAGTGGGCATTATCGGTTGTTCGTCAATTTAGTTCCATCTAATCCCATTGATTCTAGATGAATTGCAGTTGGCATAAGATTATCTAGTACCTGATTTAATAAGATAAATACTTTACAATTGATGCATGACAACATTTGTAGACCATTTCGTTGTATTTGCTCATTGAGTTAAAAAAGTTGAGATAATTTTACGATACGGACGAACAGCATTTTCTTTGGACGACACATTTAAAATATATGATATCAGCCAGATCAGATATTTGAACATTGCAGGCAGTACTTTGCATTCTAGCGAGATAAGAAACCATGGATCAGCCCAAATTAAATGCGATATTGAAGAACAGACTATTTCACAACCCTTTGAATCCTTCACCTGGTAACTGAAATGTTTGATGGTTTGCAAAGCGAATCTACTATGCAGTGGCGAACCATTTTCCCGGCATTAGACGTTTGAGTAATAGTACGCTGATTGAGATATATATCGAGAATAGAATAAAAGGCCGAAACAGATTAACCCCCATAACAGAAGGAAGCACCGCTATAATAAAGTACATTGGTAATAACAAATCTCTAATAGGCTTGTCACATTTTGCAGTGATAAGCTTTGACAACCTCTTGTAGCATTTGAGAAAAAGAAGAATTGTCTGCGGTTTGAAATGGACATGAGTCAAAAACTTCGGTCTATTAGTACTTCATGTATGGTGTTCGATTAGTTTGCGGAATATGTTTATAAAATTTCATTGAACATATCTGTCATTCGTGTCCTTATGTTTCTTTCTAATATGCTCGCATATCTCACCGGAAAACACCACATTTTAAAGTGCAACTACGGATAAAGAAGAACGTATTATGTAAGTTGTTTCTTTTTTCACTCGAGTAAGCTCGTACGTGAAACAAATATTTACAGAGATTCAGTTAGTTGCACATATTTTTTTTATTAAATGCTTACTTTCGAATTGTCCATTAACGTTTGCCTATCAATGAACGGTAAAGTTTTACTTAGGATTTAGGTGAAGAATTACCGGTGAATTCTCATGTCATTNTGCGGAATATGTTTATAAAATTTCATTGAACATATCTGTCATTCGTGTCCTTATGTTTCTTTCTAATATGCTCGCATATCTCACCGGAAAACACCACATTTTAAAGTGCAACTACGGATAAAGAAGAACGTATTATGTAAGTTGTTTCTTTTTTCACTCGAGTAAGCTCGTACGTGAAACAAATATTTACAGAGATTCAGTTAGTTGCACATATTTTGTTTATTAAATGCTTACTTTCGAATTGTCCATTAACGTTTGCACATCAATGAACGGTAAAGTTTTACTTAGGATTTAGGTGAAGAATTACCGGTGAATTCTCATGTCATTTGTTTATAATTATTATACATTCAATAGTACAATATTCAGTGCTAGAAGCACAACAATTTTATTACGTTTCTCAAACTGAGGCACGTTATCCAGGAGCTGATGCAATAAGGATGCTGATTTGCAATTGACGCATGACAAGATTTGTAGGCTATTTCGTTGCACCAAGTCATCGAGTTCAAAAGGTTGAGGTAATTGTGCGGTACAGACAAACATAATTTTCATTGAACAACGCATGTTAAATATCGATTTTTCCTTGCAGTGTGCAGATTGAGAGATTTAAAAAATCGAAGGAGAAGTACCAAACCAAGACTGAACAATAACGATGGAATGGTTGAGAAAAGAGAAACGACTGGGCGAAGGTCCCTTAGATCTAATTGTAACTCAGTATAACAAATGAATGCTTGGTAAGCAATGCGAGAATATATCTTTGGTCAAATAATAAGTACACTATGATCATACGTAGGAAATGGGACCATTAGTTTGAGAGAGAATAAGTTGGAGTGGTTCGTGATCACTCAGTCCAGTGCAAAACTACCTCTTATGTGAGCATAAGAAAGGTCAGACAGACCAAACGAATCAGGGGAGAAATACATGCGTGTTTGAATTCACCAACAAGTAAGACAAGTTTGTCATTTAATAATGAAACGATGAACGGCATATAGGAATCAAAGAAAAGGAGCACTTTTGGTCTGAGTCTAAATTTAACCTGGTGAACATAATTGGTCGTCTTTGCACCACAACTCGGTTAGTCGACTTATTCAAAGCACCTCAACAGCTTCATGATTAAGTGAAGCAGACGAATCATCTAATCAAAGTGAATAATTTCTGAATATATATATATGTATATATATATATATTTGTTTTTATGTTTCCAAATCTCACTACAAGGGTGTTTCTCGAACTCCCCTTTCGTACCCTTCGNACGGCATATAGGAATCAAAGAAAAGGAGAACTTTTGGTCTGAGTCTAAATTTAACCTGGTGAACATAATTGGTCGTCATTGCACCACAACTCGGTTAGTCGACTTATTCAAAGCACCTCGACAGCTTCATGATTAAGTGAAGCAGACGAATCATCAAATCAAAGTGAATAATTTCTGAATATATATATATATATATATATATATTTGTTTTTATGTATCCAAATCTCACTACAAGGGTGTTTCTCGAACTTCCCTTTCGTAACCTTCGACATTTGCGGTGAACAAACATCCTACGAATTCGAGTATCTCATGTTCAGTGTAGGTACATTGATAAAGGTACACATTTCTTGCCTAAAGTTCTTCATGGTGTCAAAATGTTTCTCATCGTTACGAAAGCCCGGATTAAGTTTCGTACTGAACTACCGCTGGATTAAATTTCACTTAAACGAAGGACTCAGGTTGCTTAGTACATTCTGTTTCTTTCTAATTGAGGATTCAATTCAATTTCCTGGATGAAAAGATATGTAAAATCCCTGTGAAGAGCGCAAACTCGAGGTTGATATTTGCTTTCTGAGATATATTTTGGAAGCATTCTCTATAAATGCTATTAATTCTAACTCAAGTTTGATATTAGCGGTATGGGGACGTTTGTTGGAGGAATGCCAAGATCACTTTGAAGCAGCTGACCACACAGCACCAGTGTGCATTGAACGAAGTATTATCTCGGGTGCATCCTTTCTAAGAGAAGTAGTCTATTGCAAACAGGATCAGTTGTGCCAAGTGGCCACAATGTCAATTATGAAAAAAGAAGTGCTAGAAAAGAGATGTCTGAATAGATTTATGGACAGGCATTAGGCGGGCGAGAAAGACAATAAAACACGTCCGTAGAGATTACTAGACTTTTATTCATGGGATATGTATGTATATGCCGCACGCGGAGCATCGTTCATCGCCGAAGTGCACCGATTTTGCGTCAACTATTCCATAGCAAAAGAAATGGCTATTTCACAGATTCATAACGTGTGTGCCCATTATTCATTGCAAAGTACCACACAAGTGATTGCACTATAATATAGCGGTGCACACGTACTAGGAAAACTACCCACCTTGACTCACAACAAAGTAAATAGTATTACTTGTATTGCTCGTTCAATCCAAAGGGAAAGTTATTTATCGCCATAAAGTTTTAACTGTTACTCATTAAAATGCGATTACCAATATCCTTTTTACTGCTAATTACTTCGTTCATCGCGAATTGTTCTAAAGCAATACACTACTTGGCAATACTCTGGAGCTGCGTGAGTTGATGTTTGATTTCTTTGTGAGATGTCCCTCCGCAATCAATAGGAAATTCGAGACAAAAACGAAATTCTCTTCCGAGAACACTGTTCACTTCTCAGAAATCAATCCGGGCATTTCAATCACCACAGGCTCTGGCAATTCCAACGGAAATGAATACATAAAGTTTTCATGATAAATCAGTGAGTTCCCTGGTTGAACGATGGAGCCAGTGAACCTCTGGGAATCGATATATAAATTGAGGGGTAATTCATTTTATTTATTTTCCATCATTCCTTTAATATAATATACGTTCGTGCGGAATTTAAATTGTACCTGGAAAAAACCTTTCTTTGTGTTGCCAATCGAACGTGGTTTTGCTCAACATTGATGTATCCATGCAACTTGAGCAGGAAGAATATCAAACAAAAGTCATAAACCGGAACAAAGTATTTCGTGGTTGGGTGCTCTTTACAAATATCTTTACTGGATCGAGGCGGTGTGCGCGTTTAACCTATCTATATACTATTCCAATGTTCATTACAACAGTAAATTCTAAACAAGCACAGTGAATTTGGTAAACAAAAGACAAGGGAAGATTACAAACGCATTACAAAGATCAAAATATTTCGATTGGCGAATACAAAAACGTGCCCACACACAAGCGGGTAAACTTATCAGTAATACGATAAGAGCAACAGTTTTACATCAACAATTTTATTCACTGTGAAATTATAAGGAATAAAGATGTNCGAACCTGTCTTCCTGCATGTCACTTTTAGATGTGACAAATCTGGGGCTATTGTATCACGTTCTCACCCACCCCCACGAGATGAACCCTTTCTGTCTGGAAATTCAACTGTGACTAGACTTTTAGTTCTTTGTTTCGGATGCTAAAAAAAACATATTTCATTTCAAAGAAGCTGACAATATTGTTGCGTCCTTACTCCATTGTGACACGAGAAACAGTTTTCCATGCACGTGACTCACCCTGTATTAAAACGGTCGTCTTGCAAACGTGTTTTCATCCCACGCACTCCGTTCATCCCACGTTTGTTCAAATTAATGATATGGCATTCCAAGTGAAAATGGCTCCGTTTTGATAGAAGGGTACCTCGTACCACACCCGACCTTGTGTGTCTGTTTACGCAATCAGGTTCTTCATTATATGCACAAATGCAGCTGTGATTATCAGGTATGCTACTATATATGAGTGTCTTAATTTTATTGCAGCCTTCAGAGACCTTCTAATTTACTAAAAACGTTGAACGTTCATTCAGCAGTTCAACGTCAAGGATACGATAACATTACACATATTCAGGATTGATGAACTACAATCAAAGCTTGTGCAAAGACTCCGATAAAATGCAAAAATAGTAAATAGAAAGAAACAGTCTGTCATAGTACAGTATCAGTTAATACAATGTCGTGCGAAGGCCGAATGTATCGGACTACTCAAAATATACAGCTGAAATGGAACTAAGATAAAAACACCAGGAATCGTTGTACTTTTCAGTTTTCATCCCTTTGTACGTATATTGAGAAAGGAAAACTTGCGGGGAGAGTTCGTTTATATACCTTCAATTGCAGTGATAATAACGATGACCATCTTTTGTGCATGCCATGATAAATGGTGAGAATTCATGAAAATACCGTAACATTAGCTTGCAGACGATTCGATATTAACTGCATTAAACAACATTCACGGAATGCGTATAAATGACGCCTCGGTTACAACATTTCTCCTCTTTGATGTCCCAATGAATATTCTAGTACAACCTTCTTTTGTGAGTAAAAATGTGCTTTATGCCGGGGCCTAATTTATTGGTTCTGGGTAAATAACCCAAGACATGTCAGTAACCGCAGATCACTGATGTTTCAATGGAGTGTGGTTGTCCACGGTACTTTCTTACCGGTGAGCTCGAGCTACTTTTCCGGTTCCAATGGGTTGCTGGTGGTATATCAGAAGTTATAAGATGAGTTATTGGGCAACAGTGAACACATAGATTAATCCAGCAACCCGATAGATATTTTGGGCCGTATAGCTGCGGAATATCTTGTTTTACCTTTAAGCCGGTGGATTAACTATCAATTGTATAGAACAGAATTGACGTTACGCGGATTCACATTTATAAATGGGGTCTCAGTTACAACAATTTTACTTTAATGTTTCTAATTATATTCTGGGATAATGTTTCATTACGGTGAAAGATGGTGCAAGATAAGGATATTTTGTTCGAATTCGGTGCGCTGATTAGAACGGCGATTCTTTTCAAAACCCTCCGTTTGTAAGACAAAGTCGATCTCTGAGACTTCGACACAACCTGATACAATCGCGCAACATATTACGTGAAACTTACAACGTAACTGACACAAATTATATGATCGTACTACTTAATAAAACATTCGAATTGAACTCCGCGATTCGGTCATTACGGCATGACTTTTCGTGAGACAGATGTGTGACCTGAACGTCTAGGAAGCAGCGGAGTGCTTTTGGAATCTTTTTGGGTCTCATCAAAACGGATAATCTATAACAAGCCAAGCTTTCTCAAATGAAATTGTCAAACGACCATTTACTTTCGTCTCAGCCGTTGCTTATCGGTTTTCTGAGATTTGCTGAATATAAATTTGCACACGTGTGGAATGATACAACACAATGGAAGACGTGCCTAACAGGTGATTCAATCAAGCGAATAGCTTCTGCGACCATGTTTGGTGTTTGTTGTTCTGTAGGAAATGAAATCTTAGCTGAGAATGTCAAAACTCTTACTGTAACTGGAAAACAAACTTTTTATTTATTGAGGAACAAATCATTATTCTACCAAAACCACATATTTTTACGAACATTCGATGAAGCTGCTTTTGTGAAAAAGCAATGTCGATGCAGTCAAATTGTAATTATCCATTCAAATCAATAATTTATAGTTTGCAATATTTGGTGTCGAAAAGATTTGACTGGTCGATATTTTCATTGGTACATATCAAGTGTGGTAAATCTGTCCGGATAATCGATGCAATCTGTTCATCAGCAGTTTCCAATTCAACGATCCACTGGATCATTCCCTTAATATTACCAAAGTTTGTCCACACACTAGACTCCAATATGTGAATGCGTTTGGCACATTAGCTAATTAGGAACTCATTACACAAATCGGACATAAAGTTAACTAAGGCATACTAAGCAAGCATGTTATCAGCATTCTCCTAGTATGAATACATGAGGTGAATATGAATGAAGATATCAGAGAAGTATTTATTACCCTCATTATAACTGGACATCAATATTTCGGATATAACTCCCCGTAAAGCTTCAACGATTGTGGATTGTAAATGTGCACTACATAAACAATAATATCCAGAAACGGTAGACATCACGAATATGAAGGGCATCACACTTTCTCACACTTGTTTGTCTGCTCGATCATCTCCGCATAGATATTGGCATTACCTGTGTTTTTTTCACTCCAATTTCCCGACGTTTTGCTGCCAAAAATCCATTGTACTAATAGATTGAAACCAGATGCGCAATGCTTCCAGGCCTTCAGGAATAAACGAAATCTCCTAATGACCTGCAGAAAGAAGAAAATGCAAACAAATCTACAGAAAAAGTCAGGGTCATAATATGAGATATCAAGGTGGATGGCGGCTATTATTACTCCTAAGTGATTCGGTACGACTCTGTTTAAATTCTATTAAAAGAAACCTGGTTACGTGGTGATATTGATGATTGGTTTATTAAACTCAGTTTTGGTGAATTCAGCTGTGCTGCTATCAGTCTCTGGACTATTCGTGATTTGACGCACACTGAGCCTCACAACGAAATGAAGTGCTTGGTTATACATTGATATAGCCAGCAATATCCACATTTTTTTCACGAGCTGCTTAATTTCTTTATGAGTTCTGCGAGTATGTCTTTCTGAACGTTTCCCTGTAACGAACAAAAATCAGTCACACAAATTTTACAAAATGCTGCGGCACCCAGTGCACGAAACCTAGTTGTAATTAAAAGTATCTAGCTTAACTCATTCTGATGGTGTCTCAGGTAGAATTGACTGTGTTTTGCTGCCAATGTTCTATATTTTTTTCCAGTAGGCATAACCCTGCTCTTGATCCCTACATATGCATAAACATGATATTCTCCCCACTCAAAACTAACCGTTATGCATATCTCCTGAAGCCCTTTTCATCATAACACATAGGAAGTGATGCTCATAGTATACGATCAACGTGTTTTACGTACATCGGTATGCTACTCAGCCAAAATGTATGGACTTCAGTGCTCCGTCCATCTTCCAATTCCTTATCCGCTACTTTGTGCCTCCTCGCATATTCGCGATTTCCGCTTGGGTCATCCGTCATCTATTCCTTTTACGGCATGCACAGGTGTGTTGCCGGTTATCGACACAAGTCACAAGCCAACTAATCTTTTTCAGACAGATCTTAAACGTTGTCTGCTCACGTTTCAGATCTAATCACACGAGATCTCTGTATTTTTTGTACGACCGCCTGCTGATCTGCTGCATGCCCTAAGTTTATCGATGTNAAATGGTTTTCCATCATCCTTGTTTTCTACAACTGTTTTGTCAATCCGCTTCCACAACTGTACTTCGTTTGGCTCTGTAGCTGCCAGGTATTCATCTGCTGGGTTGATTGGAACTCATACTCGCCTTGCTATTTATTGCTGGAGACGTATCAAGTACATAACCTAAGAGGGTTTAACAGGAGGGCAGCTTAAATAGGTTTGTATACTGGTGACAAATTATTTCAAAACATGTTACTTCAAACAAGACCGTCCTACTCAGATAATTCCGTCACGTATTGAACCACCGGCAAAAACACGTTAATTTTGTTGCCGCACGCAACCGATGATACATTGAAGGCAAATGAGTGAGAGTTATATTTTACTCGCAGGTGGTTTACTGATGCTAGTGCTAGTCAGGCTTGTATGATTCAAAGAGACGTGGCGAAAGAAGTTGTGCGCGCGACTGTCATAATATTATGATTTACATTGAAGTTCCGTGCACTTACGGAACGCCTAATTGTGTCTAGATTACTACAAATAGCATGGAAAAACCCACAGTTGATGATTTGCAAGTTCCTATATTTGTCTGCAGGACCGGAGTCCGAACAGAATCGCTTTGCAAATTACACCGACAGTCACTGGGAACAAAGTAATATTGCACATATGGTAAACATTTTTTTCGTTAACGGTATGTTGCATAGAAACTGTGCGATTAGATGTTGTGGGATGTTAT
>UZAN01047535.1:13372-24499 GCA_900618425.1 Echinostoma caproni | reverse complement strand
ACAGTTATGATTATGCAGTGAATAATCCGATGATGGAAAAAACGGATAGCACGGCCGAAATTCGAAGACCCCACCGAGCCCACAATAGAATCTGACCCCCTTGTTGATTCTCCGTGTATGGAGTGTTTTTGGATCACAATGACAGTCATTGGGCGTGCACCAATCCATACTAATTTGTTTTAATTTTAATGCTCTCTCCTGCGTTTCATACCAGCGATGAAGGGGATATTGACGCCTTGCTTATTTGAGGTTCTTCTGATCCGATAGTTTTATTCGCGTTTCTGCCCAAATGTTAAACATTGGTCATACTCGCATTGTAGCTCTTAGCTTCTTCTAATTGTTCACAAATGACGGTCTACCCTTTACCCAGGAGCTGTCGCCTTGTTTGAGAAACACGGTGTCACAGCGTAATGGGGTCAGGTCGTACTCCAACACATTGTTTGACGTTTGAGGCTAATGTATGAGTTATATATTTCCTCGGTTCCATTATGAAACGTTGTGGATATCTGGTAAAAGGTTTTCGTATGTTGGGTCTGGACCTTATTTAATGATCCAAATATTTTAACCTACCTGCATAAGGTTACCTTCTAATTTATGTAATTTTAAGCAGATCATCCTTTTAATGGAAAGGCAACAAGCACTCTAACAAAATCAACGAGAAAAGCAGTACTCATTTAGTTTGGACAATTTTAGCTCAAGAATTCTTTGGTTTCAATAAAGCACGTGATATACTCGAGGGACCTAGTGTGTAGCCCTCTTTCAATCACTTTATTCATATAAACGATCTCTGGAACATGACCACTAATTAACTAGCTTACTTATCTTTCGTCTTGCTACAGTCGTGCTACGAGGAGGCAGCATGCTGGGTGTCACCAGCGGATGCTCTTGCAAGCGTATTCAATTGTTGCTGTTTGTAAATACGGATATCAAAGCAATATTCACTCTTGGAAGAACTAAGCCTCGAGAGCCACTGGGGAAAGTTCACCCCCCCACCTTCACTCTAGCGGGAAAAGGCAGTTACATCCCGCCTGACTGATCAATCCTGGGCCATGGTTTGGCTCACACATAAAGAAGGCTCAATCGGCGTTTGCTAGCTTCAGGTATTTTGACTCTGCATTGAGTTATAGAAGAAATCCTGGGGAACACTTTCAGTGGTCTTCAATATGTTGGAGAAGGATTTGGAGTACGCTGACGACATCGTTTCTCTGTCGCAATGTATGGAAAATGCACAAAACAATTTACAGACTAGCTCGTTCCTTTGCTCTGTTCGGCATGCACTTGAAAACTTTAAAGTGCAAAATGCCGCTGCAATACTGTTTATCGACCAGCTCTGCTTTGAAACTACAGTCAATAATTAGCTGAAGTTGATTGCTTCACGTACTTGGATAGTCACCTGACCAACGACGGTAGCGTATCAAAGGATGTAACCGCCCGCATTTTCAAGCCTGGAGTAGCGTACGCTGGACTAGAACACCTCCGGTAGCGACGTGACTTTTCACTAAAGTTTAGTAGAGGCGTATACCGCTCCACTGTGTGCTCAGTTCTGCTTTACGGTTGAGACCTTGCGGGTAGTATACATCCATCACCTAGAGGTTTCCGATAATCTGGTCTGGTCCAGGTGGGATGCAGTGAGCAGGTCGGTAACCTGGATGTAAGTCGTCGGGTGTTAGGGAATACATCGAACACGAACTCACTATGGTATCGAATTCAGCTCAATAGGCTCCGTTGGTTGGGACACGTTTTGCGTATGTTTAACGGTCGGCTACCGCACCGCGCCTTATTTGCAGTGGCCGCTGCAGACTGGAGAAAACCATGTGGAGGTCAGCAGATGGTGTGGAAATGAAGCGTGAAGAAAGGTACAGAGCGATTAGTTAGAGTAGGTGTCTCTCGTCTTCCGGGTTGAGGTCCAAAAGACTCCGTAACTGGACGATTGGATACATTAAAGGACCTACAGCAGTGGCGTTCTTGTTGTCAATTCTTATCCAACCAGAATATTTGACACGGTGTGTTTTCACAGTGGGACTGTATACTCTGTGTTAGCAATGGAAGTTCACTTTCATTTCCCGTCCCTGAAAATATGCTCAATTCCTGTCCTATCTTACACATTCTCACTTACCTTGTATGCATTATGAGTTTGGTAGCCATGAGTGAAATTCGCTTCAATGTATTCCGCCGTACAGTGATGATGATGGTGCTGATAAGTATCTGCTGCAACTGTTCGGCCTATTATTTCTTTACAGTGATGATACACGAGTGGAGCGAGAGAAGGATGGAAGTAGTCCACAACGCATTGTCTAGGTCAGTCGAAGAGTGCGTTGACAAATCAAAACATATGATTGACCTTCACAGATCATGGTGGTTGTAACTTGCGTTACACATATTATTGGACAGACTTCCTCCTTGTGAAATGTTACCCGTGGCAGGCAGTGGCTGGATAAAGGTAAAGGAAAATCGGAATGACAGTTGGTATGAGGATAGGAAAATCTTGCGCAGGGCTTAGTCAAATAGAGGGCATTAGACTTCTCGATTAAGGACCTCAAAATCAGCCTAGTCGATGCTAGGAAAAAGAGATGCTGAATATTGTCAATCGTGATGCTTGTTTAACTGCTCAGATTCTGCACAGATATAGTTTTCTGGTTTTCTCTATTTCGATATAGCTTTTCGCTTTAATCTGTTTAATTTACACCCTCCATATTGATCGATCACGTGGGTGACCAAAAGCCAACAACTTAAGCCGTTGCACCACAGTACGAGGTTAACGGTTGTGTGAATCGAAACTGTGTCACAGACGTCACAGAAGTTTTGATGTGACACATCAGTCCTGCGCTTCATATCCGAATTTGTGTTCTGATGCTTACTGATCGCATTTATTAAGTGATCAATGCTTTTAGTGATTTTTAGCTGTCTCATGTTGATTTCCGGACTCCCAGTCCGTATCCTAAGAGCGTTTTTCACGATTGACAACAATCGTTTGATCATACAATGGCTCGGTTTTGACAGGACGTCTATCGCTGATCAACTAATACTGAAGATATCTGTTCATTGCTAAATATTACCTAAAAGTATATTGCTGGTATCGCTGGTAAATCAGTTTCTTGGTTATCCGACATCGCTTGCTCAGTTTCCACATACTAGACAGCAGTCCCAACGGATTTCCATTCAACATTAGTCTTTAAGAAGGTTCATTATATACGGACTGAGTTACATAACGTTGATATGATATTTTTCAGATATTTCAAATCCCATCTTATTTTACTCGCTACTCTGTTTTTCCCAGAACAATCCTCGACGGGATTACTATTGATACTGAACCGGTGTCTTTCACTGCTGCCTTCGTGTGCTGGTTTTCCATGCGTTTACCAAATCTCAGCGGACTTCCTACTCCCGTGTTGTATATTACCCTTCCCTTTCTCTTGCTCGTGTGTGTGCGTGCGTGTGAATATTTCTCGTACTGTTCATATTTTGAATTCGACAATACACATTGTGCCATACGCTTCATTTGTGTTTTCCTTTTGATTGGTGAATGTGTAGCACCATTGTTGTCCCGGTTTCTTTGCGATGACCTTACGTTCTTACTGCGTGCGCGCTTCTGTGTGTATTTGCTTACGCATCCCCTGTGTTCTGTTTTCCTTCCCCGCATTGCTGAAGTAGTCAGACAATTTTGTAGTGAGTTCCATAACACAAATGAACTGACTCGATGAAACGCCTCATTCGCATAGTCTGATATCGAACGCTATTGAACTGTAGATTGTGACTCAATAGGAAAAGTAATGATCTAGAGAAGCTTGTCACATAAAATCACCATCTAGATTAGTGTTTTTAATAAGTACCTTATTGTTGCTAACCCTCTAATCACAATGACTTTCTGATCGATCATGGGAAACGGAGCATGAAGTATTGAACGAACGATGGTGAATTTGTATTTATGTTGTCTAGAGTGTGAGAGATGTCGAGCTGCGGTCGCATTTGTAACTTGTTTACCACTCAGGTACTATTTAGGCTTCCTCACAAAGTTAATGATGCCCAACTGGTAATAGTAGACAACTTCCTAGGGCAGCATATTTATCCACGCATAAACCACAAATGTTGTGAACTCGCTGAATGTTGAATGTCAGCTATTCGTTCTGACGACCGGAATTACAGTTGTGAGCTACTGACGATGAGCAGAAACCCTCTAACGCAGTTTGTTGTGCAAAACCTTGAGGTAGATTTTCTAACAAAACTGGGGTCTGCGTTACACCATGGTGCTTAAGGCAGTTTCGTACGAACTGTAAATAAAGTCGATTTGTCTTATCGCAGGAGCTGTCTATCGTAGGCTGAGATAGATATTACAATCAGACAGTAATTACTTGCGATTTAAATATGGAATATATCTCGAACGCTAACCTAAACTCGAGATCACAGGCGTATTGTATTATTCAGACAGTTTTTGTCTGAGATTCGGGGTCACGGTTACTGTTGCTTTTCCTATTGTGCACAGAGGATTGCACACAAAGCAAACTACTTTCCACGAGACACTCAGTTCTGAGGTGTTAACCATGAATAATAACCCCTGAAAACTGGTTTCAAGATGAGCGGGTCGGTTGAGTAGCTGATCGTAAGCGCCCGCTATTGTGCCCAGACCATCATAACATTCCGATTAGCTGCGCGTTGGTCAGGCAAGCAATTTGTTAATGTTATGCCTATGAAGCCCCCAAGTTCGATCGACTGGTGCTGCTGCTGATGCATAACTAGGTTGAAACAGCTGTTTTGGTTCATTTTGGAGTCAATGAAGAAGAATGTCCTTTTTACTCGTGTGACATTGTACTACAGGTTATGGTTTTAGTTGTGTTGACCGATCAGATATGGTTCTGTTGAAATAAGAGTAATTGTCTTACAACGGATTTAAAGTTTTAGTAATAAACAGTTTTGATATTTCCACCTAAGCACCTGCATATTCCATCGCTCACTGAATTTGACCATAAGGTAGAAACCGTTTTTTCACAAACCGAGGGATCATTTTGAGAACAATCAATCTGAAAATTTCGCCTGGACTGGTGACGAAACTTTTACATTCTAACCTCCAGTGAAAGAAAACCAAATTTTGTCAAGCATAATCATGAATAAAATTGCTGAACTGGAGAGCTAAAACAGTGATTGTAGATTCATTCAAGGCTGTTTTGATCACAGGAATAAAGCGTTGTTTTGTGATACGATTCTGTTCATTTTTCGCCTGACAGTGTCTTCTCCACTCCAAATTCCCGTATCACTTTTCTGTGACGAATTTTTGGATTTGGTGACGAAATAATTTTGCTACTGAATGTCTTTTACTATTTCTCATCATCATCATTGTACAGCGTAATACATTGAAGCGAACTTTACTGATCACTGCCAAACTCATAATGCATACAAGATAAGTGAGAATTTGTAAGGAGGACAGGGATTGGGCCTACTTTTAGGGACGGGAAAAGAAAGCGAACCTCTATGGTCAACACACAGAGTACGCACCCCGAATGTGCATACATACAAGTTCAAGCATTCTGGTCTGATAAGAAGTGACAGCATGATCGCTATTGCTGTTGGTTCGCAGCCATGACCTTCAGTGTTTCCAACCATGCGGTTTCGGAGTCTTTTGGACCCCAACCCAAAAGACGAGAGACACCTACTGTACCTAATCGCACAGCTTTTCTCCAGCTGCCCATCCAATACCTATGTTTTGGAGCCCACTTAGTGTGCTCTCCAGTATTTCGTCTATGATGAAATTGAACAGGAATGACGAAAGAGGGCAGCCTTGACGAACATCGCTGCTAGTTACGAACGATCTACTCAGCTCGCCGTAGACCCTTACGCTACCGGAAGTATGTGAGTTGAGTGAACTCAGTATATACACATACTTCCGCGGAAGGAGTGAACCCATAAGGGACTCACGATCAACGGAGTCGAAGGTTCCTTTTAGGTCAAGGAACACGACAACCGTTGGTCGACGGTGCGTATGGCGTAGCTCGAGGACTTGACGCAGGGTGAAGATTTGATCGATACAACCGCAACCTGGGCGAAATCCTGATGTTGTTCGCAATGTTTGTCTCCCTAAACGGTGTCAGACGTCGAAGTATGATGGAGGCTAGTAACTTGGTGACGATTGGGATCAAACTTATTCCACGGTGGTTTGCGCAGTCAGTGCGAGATCTCTTCTTAAAAATGGNACGACGATGGAATGCCCTCGTGTAACCAGATGTCACGCATGAAATCAGTAATGGAGTCTACATGGTCATCGCCCCCCTTCTTGAAATGAGTGGGGGGGGGGAGCCCGTCTGGCCCTGCTGCTTTTCCTTTCTTCAGGGCTTGGATACAAGAACGAACTTCTGCTGCAGTAGGAGGTTCAGATGCCACTGCCCACGGAGCCTCAGCTTAACCGGAGGAGATAGCCCGTTTAGCGCCCGGCCAGCTGAACTGCTCGCTGAAGTACCCCGCCCACCAGTCAAGCCGTTGTTCCGTATTGTGAATAGCTTGCCCATATTCGTCGCAGATTGTTTCACTAACCGTCGACCTCCCGTATTGCGTATCAGTTGGAACAGTCTGTGACTATTCTGTGATGTAGCTGCTACTTCCATTTCCCTAGCTATCGTTGCCCACCACTTCTCACGGCTTTTCTTGAGTTGACTTTGCAGACGCCACCTGCCCCTGCCTTGATCCGGGGTGTTTGCCGCTTTTTCTCCATCAGTGCTACTGATTCATCAGATATCCAATGCCTCACGCGGGCTCCCACTTCCGATCCACAAGCAACGTTCGCTGCAGAGTGCATTGCTCTGCTAATCTGATCTCATTATTCGTTTACACTACCACCCCGCAGTGCGTTTACCTTTTGCTCTAGTTCTGATTCAAAATGGGCACGAACGATTGAGTCAGATAAACGATGATCTGCCAAGGAGTATGGTGGGATTTTCTGCGGCCAGTGAGTTGGAGAGTGAACTGCATCAAACTAACGCATGATCAGATTCAACGCAGGTGGTCCAATACTGTTAGCACGGAGCTCAAACAACCCGTCAGATCACGCACGCATCCGAGTCAGGCCACACGCACGCTCGCAACGCTCCAGACAAGCTGAGCTCGATTGGATCGATCAATCGATAGGGCCACAATTTGACTGGGACGTCTCGTTAGTCTACTCGTATACGTGATTGTGCTATATTGTTGCGTATCGAAATCTAACTAAACAAATACACACTGACTGTGTTCTCTTTTTGCGTTATCGTGTGGGGGTAAGCAAGAGTCGCTAATGTCATTCGTACAGCTAGTCGAAACACAACAAATAGGACCTGCAGTTTTCTGCTGATCGACGCTAACAGTAGCTTACTGCGATTTGGTCGATCTGAGTCAGCGTGCCAGTTGAATTTGAGCGCCACGTTTCTGTCCGTTGAGAGCTGTGTCCGAAGTTGGTACTGAATTTTAACAGATGATGGTCCGCGCATAACTGAATCAGTCGGTCGCCATTATCTGTTCGCTGGCAGGGCAGAGCACAATGGCCGCCTAGGGAAGCTTCCGATGCGCTCAGTTTTCCAAGCGTGAGTTTATCATAAAACTCGTCCTTTTGTGCGTCAGAACTGTAGTTGGTCGGTGCATACGCTGAAATGATGAACAAACACCTTTTAGTGTTACTTCCCTTCCGGACGCTGATAGACCTTTGGAGCCGCATCGCACATAAGCGGCTGTTGACGGGGATCCAATCGACTAGTTCGGATTCGGCTGTATTATTCAGTACAATNATGCCCACACCACGCTGGCCTACTGAACGGGCTTCGTCATCACCTGACGTGCTGAGGAAGAACCTCGAAGACAGCTCCGGTGCACTTAAGTGGCGTATGGTACTAGGATCCTGAATGCGAGTCTGCGACACGCAGCAGACATCCATTCCCAAATAGTCCATTGTACGCGCCAGACATGCTTGTTGACCTACCTGCATCAGAGTCCTCACGTTGAAGGCCCCCCGGATTCAGTGTCTGACGAGGCTTCAGAATCTGCAATCTATTTCGTGATAAACTACTTACCGAACTACTTGGCAACGAACTTTGGCGAGTGACGGACAAGTT
The DNA here is from genome assembly GCA_900618425.1 of Echinostoma caproni. Lineage (NCBI taxonomy): Eukaryota > Metazoa > Platyhelminthes > Trematoda > Plagiorchiida > Echinostomatidae > Echinostoma > Echinostoma caproni. The sequence goes on along the minus strand of UZAN01047535.1, from coordinate 16,433 downwards.
GTCTGAGAAAATGTTACGGGTTGGAAGAAGGGGTAAACGGGCGATATTTGGGTACGGAAGACAAAGAGTTAATCAAAAGTTGGGATATCTGTGCAGTAGTTCACTTATCGCTACCCACCCCGCTCGATGCAATGGGGAGCGCGGTCCTGATTATCCTGCGCGACGACCGATGCAGTATGGGATTATTTTTTGGTTGTGTATTCATTTGAGTTTGGCGGACGGCTATTGCTAGGGTGTCCAGCCACTAAGCAGGAGAACGGTTAGGGTTCTCGTCCAAAGCCTTTGGTTCTGACAAGAACCTGACTGCAAGGCAACGGGTAAAGCAAAGTAGAGGCCCATTTACTTGGATCAATTACTCCTCTACCATTTTACCGACTGAGACGCTAACTCGAGTTGAACCCCCAACCTGGAGGACCAGGAGACTGAACTTCGTCTGACCTCTACCCATTGACCTTCCAGGCATGATTAGATCTTCGGCTTGACAAAAGCCATCCTGAGTAGCTCGTTGGTTCAGAGAGGTGCATGAGCCATCACACCACGTCAAGGTGCAGTCTCATCGTTACGGTTTACTATTTTTGTACTATCACTTCGAAGTAGCCAGTTTTGTAAGTCGCTCGTGACGTCAACTTTAGCTACCTGCAAGGCCCAATGCCCAATGTGATTGGCTTATGGTTCATTAGATAGGATTGATCTCGCTTCAAAGGTTTTACTTGAGTTCAGGCACTAGACTACCTAAAGTCCATAACTATTGGAGCAATATTTTACCCTTCGCCTCTGCGTGTTAGGCGATCGGACAAGGGACACTTATGTGGTTGTCCGTAACCAAGCCTCCGTTACTTCATTGAATTACTGGTTGTGAACACCCAGCGACGGCGCCCGAGAACTTGGACGTTTTCATCTCGCAAACGGTCTCTCATCAAAAGCTGTCAATGTCCGTAAATAGCATCATGACATGTGCCCCTCATTACATGCGTCTTCGCTGTCGCACTGTCTCCGTGCGGGTAGCACTTCTCTGCGAATAGACTAGAGAGGCATCCTGAAGGACAAAGGACTAGGTGGTATGCTACTTAGCATACTATTCCCAAGATTCTTCATGGAACCATCTATGCATACAAATTGTCCTCACGTAACAGAATGCCGCTCTAAAGTAAACGTACTATCAAGCGAAAGCTAAAACTCGATACTTCGGATAATGCAGTATTTTTACCATTTAGTTTAAGCTAGCCGCAGTCGCTGTAATCGGTATTCTAGTCTGAAACATGAGCTGGAATGACTTACTCCATTTACTTAGAAACATGCACACCTACCTTCTGTGCATCATTCCACCTATTTTTTCTTACTTTTTGTTCATGCTCGTTTTTAGTTTGTATTTTTCTAGAACTTTCCTTTCCTAATCATACACCAATCCCTAGTTTCATGGATTTCTCACCGCGCTCCAATCGGTTCGATCTTCATCATCTAGAGATTCGTACGATCAGTGAGTTCGCTCGAATCATCTGCTTGCTACTGTAATCGGTTGATCATCTCTGAACGGCTGCATGCGGTGATGCAATTACGCACCACCACCCTTCTACGCCATTCTATAGACCGAATTCAAACTGCATACACACATAATGCCTGGTTATGTTTGAATTAACCGATCACAGTCCTCCACTCAAGGGATCTGTCCTGGCCCTCACATTGCCTTGAGCATTATCGTGCTAACAAACCGCCGCTTTTGGTGTTCCCTAATCTTTGCATGATTATTACTAGCCTCATTTATACAGTAACATGAAACACAAGTTGATGTGGCCGAGGTTGCATAGCCGTAGTGAGATCAACATCACAGGATGATTTTCTGGGACCATAAAGCAAGATACGCTCTGAAGTGTTCTTTGTTACCGGTTTACATGAGGATTTCGGTAGTTAGTCGTAGTTTGTTCTCGCTATTTTGAAATTACCATGATGGTTTTTCAGTTATGTTTCTCAGTGCGGGAACCGTGCTTTGGAATGCTTTTTCTGCGGCTCAACCCGTCACTGCACGAATTACTCACCAGAGAGGAGATGATACGGTGGTTGTTCCAGTTGTTTGGCACACCAACTGGACTTCATCCGCCAACCCGCACGCATAAATTGACTTTTCCGTGCTTTGTTTTGATACATAGCTAATTGGAAGACGCAATATGCATTTTTCATCTAATCGGAGCTGCTTCATTTACGGTCTCTTCATTGCCACTGGTTTATGTATGAAGGATTATCTCCTGCCTTTAGAATGCAATTTCCTTTGGTACTGGGGACTTGCAGTCACCTACTTTACTTTGAGGTGTGCAAATAGGTGCATTTGTGCGCTACAGTGGAAAAAGTCCAGATGCGTGCATAGTGATGTGATTATTCACACCAATGGACACCATTCACAGGTTTGACGATACACTGACTTGTAGCTGACTGGGTTGGACGGGGTGGGGGACGATATTGTGTTTAGAGAACTATGTTTAACCGATTGAATTTATTTGGATCATGCTGTGCACCTGAATGCGTGATTGTAGCACAGAATCCTCGGAATTAAATTGTTTGGTGCACCAGAAAAGAGGTGCAACAATGATATGCTGAGGACCGATTTGAGAACTTGTATCGAGCTGTCTTTGAGAGCCGTATTTTATATCTGAGGCCAAACAATATGTTCATGGTCGATAAAAGATACTAATAAGTTCAAACAAATATAAAGGGTAGTCAAACTCAAACCTAGCATGACGGTAAGAAAACCTTGACCAGGAGAGTTGCTCGCCTCCCAAATGGAGACCCCGGGGTCATCGGAGCCGGAGGTTAGAAAGATCGAGTGATATGGCTGAGTGTCGCAAACAGTGTCACTCGCGCATCTACTCATTATCCTTGCAGCCTGAGTCCATGTGAATTCTCTATCTTCTCTTTGACTGTGCTCGCAACATTCCAATCTTCCCTTTGCTCTTTTATCCAAAGGGGCAATCAAAAATCAGCAACCAAACCCGGTGCACGAAAGTGCATGGTTAATGAATGTAAAACCTACAAGTCAAAGTTTCATTATGGGAATTACCTACAAACTGAT
>UZAN01047533.1:0-26184 GCA_900618425.1 Echinostoma caproni | reverse complement strand
CATTCAATGAGAGGGAACGGGACAAGGACCAGGTGACAACGTCATTCAGCTTGCTTTGAATTTCTGAAGCTTCTTCAGGGGTGGATGCTTTGCAACCTATAACAACGTCATCAGCGTATTTACAGCCAATGAATGCAGGAGGAATGGGAAATTGTTTGATTTACATAGAAAAGAAGAATGGGGAAAATATTGCACCTTGCAGGACATCAGAAGAAACTGGGCGAGTGGAGGACTTTTTGCCATTGAGACATGTCCACTGACTTCTATCTGTGAAATAATCGCAGATCAGTCTGCTAACTTTTGTATTTACACCACTTTTAGTAATCAGGTTGAGCAATACTGATCGATCAAGACTGCCGAAAGCGTTTTTGTCGTCTAAAAACACCATTCTGACGGTCTTACTTTTATTATCTAGTGCCGAGAATATTGAATGAACAAGATGTTCAACGGCATCAAGTGTTGACCGCGAAGAGCGATATGCAAATCGATATGTCGTCTTCGTCAGTCTCAGTGGCAACCCAAGGTAATTAACATCTCTCAAATAATTTGAGCATGACTGACGTGCAGGTGATGGTACGATATTTCCCAGGTTCCTGTATTAGAACGGGAGTTATCTTGACCAGTCTCCATATATTAGGGATTTTACCGCTTGTAAGACGGTCATTGAACATTGTTGATAATGGGGCTGAAAGGGTGCCCGCACATACTTTGAGTACTACCGGTGATAGTTCATCCGAGTCCAATGCTTTATTCAACTTAATTTTCAGTAGCTGTTTCAGGACTGTGGAGGGTTCGATAGTTGCTGTTGGCATAGAGCTGACAAAGTCTGGCAGAGCAGTGCACTGTAAAACTGGACTAAACTCAAAATTTAGTCTTTCAACGTCGACAATTTCCTTTTTTTGTTTATGGTTACTGCCACACAATCGGTTGATGGCTCTCCACATGCCACGACAACTAGAGTTTCCCAGTATAGTGTCGATGTACAGTTTGTTCAGCCGATTTATTTCAGCTTTGATCGAAATTGTTAACCGCTTGACATGGATTATTTGTCCTTGTTTATAGGCTTGTTCTTTCCGCCTGCGTAGCTGCTTGAGTAGCGGTGATAAATATCTGTCTTTATGGATAAAGGCCGTTTCTAGTGGACAACATTGCGTAAAACAGAAATTAAGGTAGTCCGTAACATGTTCACAGAGGACAGAAGGGTTCTGATCGGGAAACACCGAAAAATCACTGGCAGCAATCATGGATCTTAGCCTTTCTAGGTTCTCTGATGAACAATTTCTTTGACTCACTATCTTGTAAGGTCTTCTTTAAAATGTGTATCGGTTGGTTTTGCTTTATATAGTGGGACATACTTTTAAGATACAACGGTCTGAACTGGTCAGGGGAGCGCGTTTCTGGACTTTAAAAAATTTTGGTCTGTTTGTGAAAACGAAATCAAGCTGCGAATTCAGTCTGGTAGGAAAAGGTACTAAATTTTGTAGACCCAGTGTGGTGAGGAATGTTACACCATGTCTGTTGAAATCACCAACAAATATACACAAAGAGTCACTTGTTTTTGATATTATGGAGGTAGAAAAAAATGTCAGAAAAGCTATTTGTGTCAGCAAGTGATATTGTGGGTGACAAATAAAAGTTTCCAAGAAGAATGGAATGAAACCCACTCAAAAAATGGGCTTGCATTCGATGATATGACAACTGATTTTATCCGTTGAGTATTCGTAGATGACAGCAGTTGATTTACCCGTTTTCGCTGAGGTAACTTGTAACACCTCCACCTCGTTTACGGACTCTCACGGGACGGTCAACGCGATATAAGTTATACCCATCCACTTGTGCAATTTCACTGGGGATTTTTTCATGTAGCCACGATTCCTGAAGCATAATAATTCCCAGGTTTTTGTACTCCTTCTTGTATACTACTTCCTCGACTTTTCCTAACAGACAACGAACATTGCTTGTTAAAATGAGAGGAATTTGCACTTGACTGGTTCTGCACTGTCTAAGAGCGACTTGCCAACCTGCTCGATGCTTTCCCCTTCTGTCGTTTTGTGTTTTGATCATCCGCTTGAATTTATTTTCACAGTGTTGGAATATTTCACAAAACGCGCAGTTCGCGCGATAACACAACGATTTCATGAACGTGCTCGTGTAGGATAGCATTTGGTGTCTTCGAAATTGATAACAATGCGATTTGATGACAAATAAATCCACAAAAGTGTTAATATGATATTCGAGATAAATGGCGCTGCCGAATTCAAAGGCCCCGAGCTTAAGAGTTTTACCATAGGAAGGTTTTGGGAAGCCGGAAAAAGAGAGTGAGGGAGTGTTGCACAAATCCGTAGTACTTATGAAAACAAGTATTTGGACGCTGCCATTCTTTCATCTTTTTCTTATCTTCTTTTACCGAATATATAATGACTGAATTTTTCAAGAACCGGAAAGCGGCCAATCAAGATATTAGATTCACCTACTAAGGACGATTTAAAGCCTGTAACCGGGTCTCGTGAGCAAACGAAATTGAAGGAGGGACCAAATCGGTAAGCTCCACAGAGCAAAACTCATAAGTATAACGGTAAAAAACGAACAGAGGCAATCACCTGGCGACCGATAAGTGGTTGGAGAATGGGTGTTAAAAGCAGGTCTGTGAAAAGTCAAAGTGCCAGAAGGGAATATTTCACCTCAGACAAGGCTACTATATACCGTCGCAGGACTTCTTTGGCATTTTTAAAGAGTGGGACGTTCAAAGCGGGTGAAAAATGATTTTGAGAGGACATATAAGAAATCTTCTTGGGCACACGTAAAATAAGTTTAAAAAGAGGACAGAGATAAGTGGAAAATTGTAGAAAATTTTTAACCTGATGAATAAGAGTCAGAATGCAGATTGAGATCACAGATACTAAGCCTCTGGGATAAAGATAGGTAACACCTTTTAGTGGTTGACTTTTTAGTTTTTCGGGTTTGAATTGAGCAAAGCAGAAACCGGATAGTTAATCCTAATGGATGGTTGTAGAGAAAGCGGGGGAAGTGTTGTTATTAAAGGGAGTAATAGAGTGTAGCAGAATCGGTGAAAGCATAGATGAGCTTAAGAGCTGGGGTTAAAATATCTTTTCAGAACAGATGATAGGGTAAGAGATGGCATAGAGCCTTGTGGGAAGCTAAAGTTTACTAAACTGCTATCAAAAATGACTAAATTAACGCGAACTGAGATTAAACGGAAAGGAAACTTTTTGAACAAAAGATAGAAACGAGAAGAGCTCAAAATGAAGAATGTTTACAAAGAGGTCACCTAAGAAATATTTAGGAAGACCGTAAACTGATCGTCGTGGTTATCAAGTTTGGAAAATGTATGCGAACAGATAACAAGACCTTACAAACGGACGAGACGGCGAGAAGATTCAGTAATTATTACGTTCATAGGATGGTCTATTCTCGTTCAAAAATTGGAAAGACGTGAACAGTTTTCAAACAACTGGGAGTATTGCACGATTTACGTCCAGGACTGTTTCACTGCATCTCAACATGGAGCATACTGCAAAAAATGTAATGTTTATATAGGTTTTAATCAAGGCAATAAAGTAAGGAAAAGCAGATAAAACATAGAGAAGGGGGCGAGGAGACTAATGAACGTCTACCTCTGTCCGCCAACTCTAATCTAATAGACCCATTCCAATGTGGGTGCACAGCGGCCTACGTGGGCAGAACAGAGCGACAATTACGCGATCGGTGGTGGAACATAATCCCAATTCGGTGAAACATCAGATGAGGCAATCAATCGCAAGTCCGCGGCTTAGAAAAGACGGTTGTAACTATAAGTCATCGTCCTTAGCCATTGCTCAACATTTGCTGATGACGCAACACCAGATCAACTGAAACAGCGTTTCGGATTGTCATCAAGTCACGATTCACAAGGCTGCTAAGGTTTACTGAAGCAATTGTTATTAATCGATGGAAGGCCCTCTCTCTCAACAAGAAGAACTTTGTGTTAGTTTGTCCTTACCCTGGTGACATGGTTCTTTTACCTCTCCCTCTTTTTTATGTTCTGATTTTTTCAATGTATTTTACTCTATTTTTTGGTCATGATTAAGTCTTATACATAAATACCATTTTCTGCAGTATGTACCACAATATGCAGCTAAATAGTGCCGGACATAAATCGTGCAGTATTGCGATATGGTCTTTTCTTTTGAAATTAATTTCCTGAAAGGATTGCTTTAGCTAGGAAACATGCCAAAGGAAAGCGTTTGAGAGAAACGAAAACAAAGGATAGAGCTCGGCAATAGAGAACAGACTTCATCAGTTTTATGTGAATCGACTCAAGTGTATTCTGTACTAATAAAAGTGAATCCAACAATCTTTCGTTCAACTCAGTTAACTTTGAGTGTGGATAGGGTGACTGGTTGAACTGGGGATTGCGTGTGAAGATGAAACCTGAAAGGCGGTCAGTCCATTAATTTATTAATCGCATTNTATCAGGATGCCATAGTTAGATTTACGCTTTAGCCGTTACACATCGTCTATTGAACTGGATCTATTATAGGGCCTGTTTATTGAAATGCACTGCTTTTGCCAATACAAAAATATTTAAAAATGCCGGTTGTATATCAACTGTCAAAATACAGTGCAATTTATAATAGACGAAACAGATGGTTAGTGGAGAGACAATTGCGGAAGAATTCAGAGCGTAGAATGCGATTATATCACTGTGATAATTGGTATGCATGGTTTGTGCCAGTGTGGAAAGTGAACAAGAGAGAGGTAGATGTGCAACAGTGGATGGCAGAATGAGAGTTCGTGAACGAGGACTTCTTTCTATTTTTTTATTTTTGCTTCCTTTTCTTGAATACATAATGATGCAGATTTTAGTGTATCAAGCCTGGATTAGCCCATTCGATTGTTAAGAGGCACCAGGTAATCTTGATGGTCTTGAGTATGGGTTTCATTCCTTAGGAGATCTTTAATTTCCCACAAGTTGAAGGCATTTACATGTTATGAAAATGTCTGTGATAACTAACAAAGAGCAGTGGACAGCTGTTTCGTCCTGTTTGGGACTTGTTAGCAGTGCGTACGTTTTGTGCTATTCTAAAATTGATTGAAACATTCGCACAAGGTGATAGCCATCGACTGTGTAGCCTAGGGGTAAGGTTCTGCAGTTCCAACCCAAAAATTCGCGGCTCGAGTTCTGACAGGAACACAGAATGGAGAAAGTAAGACGGTGGTAATGGGACTCAAATACACGTCCTTCGGGGTAATAATTTGATAACGTTGCCAGCGGACCACCACCGCTCGGCCATTATGTCTATACAACTTCAATGGAAGCCGTTCTAACTTCAAGCAAATCCGCTGTAACTTCAAGTGAATCCGACCAAACGCACTTCTCATTTATTGTTCCCATCGTATCATTTCATAGTCTAAATATGTCTTAGCGATCCATATAATTTATTGAATGGACAGGCGATGAAAAATATAACTCGGTGTTATCCATGATCCCGCATAGGATTGCAACTTTTTACCCAGGGCTTTGTGAAATATTATTTGACTTAAGTGGAGTAATCCATTGACGGCTGTCTCATTCTTGATCAGCGACTTTCTCGTAATTAAGGATGGGTTGGCTTCATTGAAGAATTTAAAAAATATTGGGCTCAAAGTATCCCTGAAGGATAAGAGTTTTCCTACTTTGATCACTAGACTCAGGCTTATCACAGATATCTCCTCTGAATCGGATGGAGAAATGGAGAGGCTTCGTATTGGCTGTGTCACATAATGCCCAGGGAGGGTATCTCATCATTTTTCGATAAATGAATGACAATCTGGAAAAGCGCTTTGCATTTTTCACCTTTAAATTTAACAGTCCGCAGAAACATTTTTATGACTCCATTAGTGAAACAGCTGACCAGATTTTTTTTCCTTTGCCTCGGGATGAAATTTACGGCATGCTGGCCCGTTCATCTTTTTCTTATGATAAGTGTTTCTACGCATGGACCATCTATGTATCGAGATAAAAACAGGTATTGGCATGCGGCATTGTCTAAGAGATCTGATTCCATTGTGATCTAACTTAAAGTTTCTCAACAGAATATCAGTATCTTTGTGAGCGTTGTATAAACATATAACGTAATCCCCATATCGTTTGTGGAACGGGGTTTCGTCCTCGAGTTTTGAGAGCAATCCGTTTTCCAGTTTAATTGTGAAGATATTTGCTAATAATTTTTGTGATGGGAAGCCCCTGATCATGTATTCTTACTGTTTATAAGTTACACCATTAAACGTAAATTATAGACGTGCGTACGTAGAGATGAAAGATGCAAATTACAAATTACAGACAGAGACGTCCGAGTAGTTCAGTAGAAAGCATTACCAATCATAGTGCACTGTAGGAGGCTTCTTGATATTAGTAAACTCAGAACCGACGAGCAATCAGTGGCCGCCTATAAGAGACTATCAACTGCAGTTTTACGGTAGTAGGGTATGTGAAGTACAAAGAATAATGAACAAGGCCAAACCGAATTATACGCGGTAAAAGTAGTGCCAAGATAGATAATACTTGCTTTGCTATCGTGCTCTACTCTGTTTCAAGCAACCTTTTGCCCTATCCTATCGAACTTTAGTTAAGTTCAGTACCAATACATGGGAAATGGATAGACAAAAACGAGACTGGTTATGTTAAACGATGTGCACGGGAAATCAGGAGTTGCGGAAAATACAACTACAGGTTCGGATCCTAATGATATGGCATTTTCCTATTGAAGACTGACATTAAGGAGCCTGTAACAGGTTGGTATCGCAACTGCTTCAATAAACGGCCATGTTATATGAAGTAGTGAACCATTTTTTCATATCTTAAGTCTTACATACAAAATAATATGCCCAGAATTCCAATAGAATAACGAAACTGACTAAACTGCTTACGGATGAATGCGCTGTTTACTTTGAAATTTATTTCTAACTTATTCAATCATGAATATGAACGTCAGTTGACAATCATTCACTATTTTGTTCCGTTTTTGCATGTATGCTTCAATCAGTGGTGAAGTGGTTGATAAATGGAGCAAAATGTGTTGTGCCCAATCATCAAACCCGTCAAAAGCATCAAGAATGCCTGGTGCCTCTGAACAGTTGATTGGGCTAATCCAAGCTTGATACTCTAAATCTTCGTTAGTGGTTTGAAGAGAGCACAGTTTATTTGTGGAATGAGTACCAGATATAATTCGAGTAGCACTTCTACTCGTACTCACTGGTATTTCATTGAATGACTGGCTCTTTGATTGATCTTGTTATTTTCGCGCAAAGCCGGTCATTCATTCGATAAAACGAAAGCGGATTTCAAAATTACAAGTGCAAGCATTTTGCAAAATCTTTCGCTAATCGGGGGCGTATATTCCTAAGTCACACATGCATCGATAAAATCAACCACAATATTTGGTACTTTAGATGTTATGAGAGATCCGAAACTGCCTGATACCTCGTAGAAAATCCCCAAGTTGAAAATAACTGGTGGCTCTTCAGAGATGTACACTTCATTAAAATGAATCTTGCATGGAATTAATGGCTTCACTGTTATAGATTTCCAAAAAGTGTGAATATAATCGGAAAGCCTTGAGACGCTGGTTGCTTTTGATAATGACTCTTAATTTTGAGCAGAAATGTGTTACCTTACCAGAATGCGAATCTGCATTTGCAATGCCGTGAGTTATTGCTTCAGATGCACATCAGTTTTCATGACGAGCCACATTTTTGTCTGAATGCTGTCGCAATTTGTTGATATTCAACTAGACTAATGGTAAATGTGGCAAGGCTGAAGGTCGACGGGAACTACATGTAGAAGGTGATTGGGCGCATAACTCTAACAAATTCACTAACAGAAGAAGTTGACAATTACATTAGGAAGGAGTAAATTTGTGAGAATAGTATTATCAATAAATACATATTGGTAAACATGCATGCGACACCCACGGGAGCATAAATGTTTATAAGTGTTTTTCATATAGTTCAAGACAGTGAATTGCATATGATAATCCAAACGTTGTTCCCACTTTGTACGCAACAGCACACGCATGTGACATTATCTGGTTATTCTGAAAACATTGTGCTTGCTACATTCCAGAGCCATCAGTTGAATTTCCGCCAGAGCCGGCAATTGGTCTAGATAGTCCAGCTCAGGTCGAAAAAGTGCATCAAACGCCGGTTTCTCCCTGGTTAGTCACTTTGGCTTCTGGTGAAAGATATTGGTACAAACCCCCTAAAGTGGAACAAACTATGAAGCAACCTGCAACAGAACTATTGTCTGCAACAAGTGCATCGAACGAGATCGACATAAAGCTGGAAACGGCTACTTGCGACGAGCCTTTATTGAAAAGCTCTACCGGTGAAATCATCCCGTCTACTTCGTTGACTGTGTTTTGTTCACATGATCCGGCCACCGGTCAAATTTTGTTCACTCGACCCGAGGATGGATTAATGATTGTCAAACCCAGTCCGCACTACCCCGGTTCTGGTTTCATTGTTCAGCACGCGGATGGAACAAGACAAACACTACAAATATACACAACGGTAAGTTATTCATTGTCGTCGTTCACTTCTTTATCAAGTAATAACCTGTCATATGATTCTATCCCATACTTCCAACCCCGGTATCACCCTAGAAGAAATAGGTCCTTGTCACTGAAATCACAAGTATAGTACATGCAGCCATTTGGTACAGGTCAGCTTTATGCTATTCTGGACACAAACGGACGTGGTGAAATTGGAGAACAAGTAAAGACAGGTGACATGACATTCAAAATTGGTTCACGTAGCTCGGGCTAAACAAGTTTGTTTTAATATGTTCTTTGAGGAGTCCAATTTGTTGACATAAGTTTCATTACCAGCCGAAAAGACATCCTCTCTGAATTTTAGTGCCATTCAATCCCTGAGCTACAGAGGCCAGATAAAGTGACCTTGATCGCTATGCCTGTTAACTGAGTTGGTAAAAAATTCTAAATCTCCCATTAATTTGGTGCATGATTTCTAGATTCCGAAATGCTAATTTCTTTTCCTTTTCTGTGAATACATTGAGAATAGTGAGATGAAATCAGACCTCCTGACTAAAGGCCCGTGTAGATGATGTTCTTTCAGATGAGGTGTAATATAGTCTCGGAGAGTATTTGCACTTTATTTCATAAATAGCTTTACTTCTGCATTTACTTGTTATTTTTCCATGTAGGTTTGAAATAATTGTTATCAGTAAGGTGGTTGGTTTGTGCATGAATTAAGCTGTACGTTGTTTCAACTATCTGGCTGTGATTTCAAACACTTCATTGTCCTTGCTCTTACTTCTTGTGTCCTTTCTTCTTCGAGCTAGGGTTGGTTAGCAGGAATAATAAGTGTAACATTTCGGATAAATGCGGATGATTTTTCAAATCTATCTCCTGTGCAGCGATCAGACCGCTAAATGATAGTTAGGAATGAAAAAAACTACCATCGTTTTGTTTCGTGCGCATGCATAAATTTGTGCATATTATATAGTAGATTTCGTCGTGTGAAGAGCAAGCGAAGTGTAGACTGAAAAGTGAAGAAGCATTGTGTATTATATATTACATTTCAAACTTATCTGAGGATAGACTGTGTGCCAAGCAATTCATTGTACAATAATCTTTATAAAAAGAAAAACACTCTGGGAAGCACTGGACATCTGTTTCGCCCTAAATGTGTCTTATCAATAGTGGAAATCGAACCCGGAGCCTCGCAGAACCTCACAGAGCCATAACCCTAGAGACTAATCGTGAGATGAGTGAGGTGTCATGCCATCTACAAGCTTACGGATATATTCTTTGCTACATCGTGTAGAAGAAAAATGTAAAACGGCTTGATCAAATGCAAGGAGGAAGGTGGTTAGAATGCTTGCGTTCTACCTTTGAGGTTCCGGTGTTGGTCTCTAGTTGATTCGAGGGATCTGCACGGCCGATGAGACTCAATAATTTTAAAACATCTGTCCAGTGAGTCCTAGTTTTTCATTTCCCCATTCATTCGAACGAAATCCATTGACTAATTGAATCAAGTCCTACCCTGCTCTCATGTGCAAGTATAACACGGTATTTCACTGACCTAATATTTTATTCATTGACTGGTTCCGAATCGCTTTTAAATAATGCATTTAAAAGTAATGTTGTCTATCATGTACTTGTGCATTAGAACTTTGTATCATGATGCAGTCATGCATGCGAATCGGTTGAGGATTCTCTATATGACTTCCTCCACATAATATAAATTTGAGCTCGTGATATATGGGCTTCATATTTTATACAAATGACACTTTTCATAGTTGTACTAAACGAATTCCGTTTCTAATAATTAACTCGAATCCCGCTTGTTCCCAAGCAAGATATGACAACTGCAGTTAGCAATTTACGAAGCATTTTGATTGCAACAAACAAAATGTCCTATGTGTACGTACAAACCAAACTGTTATTCGCTTCTTTATCCTTGATTATCATTTAACACAATTTGATTTCTTCCCTGGTTCATGTTTATCGCTGATGATGTAGCAAAGTCAAATTCACGAAGAACTAATGGGAGTAAGGATGACTGAAATAAGAAATCGCTCTCATTTGGTCATTTTAAACCACAAAACGTGTTGAATAGAACCGAACCCCTTTACAAAATTTCTAAAGTGCTAAAGCCCTGAGCAGAATGAAAAGCTAGAAATAAAAACGAGAAACTCCTCTAAATTTTCAGCTACTTCACCAGCAAGTTTCAAATGAGGATCTGTAGCAGTTGTTTATTTCGAAATCCCAATAGCAATTGATAGCAAGATGATAGTCATGGAGCCAGTTGAATTAATCTGACCACATTATACAGCTAATTGTATTCTAATGAAATATCACTCTTGCATTGAATTTCATTGCAGAAAGAGCATAACGAGAGGAGAATCGAATCTGGAACAAGACACGGTAACAAATCATCCGATAACGCCTCGGTCAGCGCACAGCGTTTAATACGTACTGAATGTCCGGGGTTTCCATCAGTTTTACTGAATCAGACTACTGGTGATTTTGAAACTTGTCTTTTTGGTCATGGCTCCACAGCCTCAAAACTATTTACCAGTTCACATGGACATCATGTTCTGTTGGTGAGCAAATTAAATATAATCTTACACCTTCATTGTCGTTTATAGTTTTCAATAATATTGCGTTATTTTTATGGCTGTTTACTAGTAAACAAATTATATACATATATACATATATGAGTACACATATACATACGAATATACATATATTTATATTAAGTAAATTTATAGAACAAATATCTATTGCAAACCGTTTGAAAATACAAATGGAACTAACCACGAATCTTGGCAACTTAAGCGATACATATTTAGAGCATTCTGAGCCCACTGATAACTATTTCAAATATCGATTCACATCGAAAGAATTATTAATTCTGAACATGAACCTAAAATCAAACAACCTAAAATCCAAATAAATCGACTTTATCACGTGTGTAGCGCAGACTGAGAAAATTTTCGATATCCGCAAAAAAACCCTGAAGGTATTAGAATCAGAGTATACCGAAAGCTCATCTCAACCAAGATGTATTATTTTGTCTCTGTTGCCGAAATTCCGGTTTGTGAAGTCGCTAAAAAAGGACTCAGACATTGTCATCCTTCCGGTAGATGAAATTAATGCAATTGGACTGTCGAATCGAAAAGAACCACTCAGAGAAGATGAAATAACGTATCATAGAAGCGTAAAGCATTGTTAATGGAAACTCCGTAAAGCAGCCGAGGAATAAACTAAACAAATCTTTCAACATCCTGAAAAAAAACCGAATTCCCTGATGAGGAACGTAGATCAATCAAACCAATAGATGGCCCGACACCACAGTTCTTTGATCAACCATGTTTGCACAAGCTCCGTGTATCATTACAACACATTGAAACACCTCAGTCAGCACCAAACCCAATACGGAAAAGTACCTTTATTGGCTACTACGTCCATTCTTAAATGAAAACTACACTGATACAAAAGAATCCTACGGAATGCCCGAAATAAACCAAATGCTTGACGGTTGAACCGGGTAAAGTGATGGTATCCTGATATACAGCCAAGCTTTTCCCCAATGCGTCGAAAATAATGATCATCGGAAGTGTTAGATGTCTTTCGAAACATGAGGAAAATCTACAGTAAAGAACTTCATCAAACGAGGACAAAGTAGTGAAACTCTTCAAGCTTCCTATGAAAATTTGATTCCAGTTCGACAGAAAAGTGCATTAGTAGATTCGAGAAACTCCTGTGGATTCACTACTCTGAGTCCTGATTGCAGGAGCAGTTATGAGGCGATTTAAAGCCCATGCATTCAAAATCCCACATCCTTAAATGTGGACATAAATGATGTCTTACTCGGAACTTCCGTGGTACACCAGTTCCAACTCATTTCCAACAAACTATTACTTAGCATTAAATCTACACAAGAATAAGAGAAGAACGGTCAATTCTCCTCCGATATCCTCATCATACAACAACCAGGGGGAAGAACAGAGACCACAGACTATTTCAAAAGTTGTCCAAAACGAATCGCATTCTAAATTACGACAGCACCTATTTTCTGTATGGTCTGAAAACTGTGCGGCCCCTATTCCACCCAGTGGACACACATTGCATCACCTTGGAGTTAGGGATAGGGGAATAAAATCAACCATGTTGTTATCCATCGTAGCATGCGCAATCCCGTGCCCAGTTGACAGCCAATACTGCGCAGGTGAGACTGGTAAACAACTACACTTTGGTCTATGCAAACAACAGCTTGTCACCAAGGTGCTGACCCTAGGGGACAAATCTAAAACCACTGCACACAGACAGACCACGAGATCGTGATCAGTAACGCAGCCTTGATACTGCGACCAAAGAAGAAGCAGGAGGTGTGAATTCTCAAAACATCAAATTCGGCCAATTCTTTCAGCACTCACTTTGAAGTAGAAAAATATAATATCACGATCGTATTAACCCGTGATGATTGAATGACTGACAGCTACAAAATCTGCACACCGGTGCACTGACTGATGAAAAATTCAATTCTATCACGCACTTCATTTACATGTATATATAGGATACGTAAGTGAATGAGCTGAAGATGATTACTGGATACGCGTACCTGATGAGCGACCAGAACAGCAAAAAAGGACTGTAATTGTGTCAAAACGATTTACTGGAACAACATTTAAAACACAGATCAATAAAACATCGGGTCTGCCAATAATGGCGAGATCGATAGCAGGCCGACCAGTCACATGCTATATCATGCGGGTAAGCTTCGTCAGAATTTAAATTTTGATTGATTTGACTGACTTTACTTCGGATTTCACCCTCACGCACAATCCTCATTTCATCGATTCAACCATACATTGGAAATCACTAGAATCGAGTTTCGCTGTTATTAGAGGTCATCGGTAGTGCACATCCACTATCCTGTCCGGTCTTTGAACTCCGAACCCATCGCATGGAAGGCATGTGCGTTACCACTGCGCAAAATAGCTCATACCATGGCTGAACCAAATTGCTAATTCAGGTTTGTTCAGGTGTTGTCTTCAGTGATAGTCAGTTCGAATTCACACTACGCCTTCCTCCTTTTAAAAGATTAAGTAGTAAACATCACGCATGAATCATAGGATAGATGCTTGGGGTTGATGATCAGTTGGTGTATTGGACTTTGATTTAGGGTTGAGTGTCGTCTCTCAAGTTGATCAGATCCCTCGACGTCGTTGCTGAAATCTGCGGGTCCTTTGTTCGTAATCTGGTGATCCACCATTAAATTCATGGGGCTGGTAAAAAGATCATAACGGTTTTGTCTCGGCCTGTAATCAAACAGTAAATTTTATTATTTAAAATAGAAATCCGTAGCTCTATTTTCCAAAAGCTTGGAAAAGTGGGTAGTTATTTTTATTCGATTAACTCAATTTCATGCAAACGAGGTATTTTGTATAGCATTTTGATTTAGATGTAATTTTCAGAACTAATATTACCACACTGATCAGCTGATTCATCAGAGACAAACTATTTGCATCCAGAATGTGGGGATTTGTTCGAAATTATGTTTCTATGACTTTCGCTGGACTGAATGTTTATTGAAACGTAAGAAATACAGGGATGTTTCATTGTTGTTTCTTCTCACTGTGACAATCTCATTTGCAGCACTCAAAAGGTGGACAGGTGAACGTTCTGTCCGATGGTTCAATTTTCTACAGCTCTCCTTTATCAAAACTTTCGTTGTCAAACCCTTCCCGTAATCCCATGGTGGTTGCTTACGGGATGCGCAGTGACGGGGTTTCCAGCCTTTTGGAAGCGGTTGATCCACAGGGAAACGCGTTCACGGTAGACGCGTTAGCAAATTGCAATGTTATGCTTACCGGTAAGTTAGCTAGTCCAACGGAACTGTCTTCTGGATATTCAGGGCCATTCAATGAGTGGGAAAAATGTTATTTTAGGAGGCCAACCCCTTTTGTTATTGAGTTCTTCATTTTGAATTACGGCCCAAATTCACTCCCATGAGATATCTTTGTGAATGTTCGTGTTGTAATAAAGGGTTTTCACACCGATTTCAAACGGAAAAAATGATGAATATGTATTTCTTTTTCGTGAAAACTCTTTGAAAAATAGTTTTTAAAATGTCTTTTGCATATTTGACTTGGACATGAATTTCTTGATTGCTTTAATCGTTTCTGTCTTTCTTGATTCCATTTTACATGTAATTAGCCTCAAGATAATTGATACCACAGTGAAAATCACATATCTGCATAATATTTCTGTTAAAATTATCGCTATGCAACAATAGAACTTGTTTAGACAATTTCCAGTATTCTGCTGCTTTACGACAATAGTGATGCTCTAGTCAGTACCGGAGTACTTCGAAGTGTCGTCTTTTCAAATTAGAAGGCTTTCTTTTATCACGGACAGATTTCCTACAGCTACATGGTTATTCACGTTTAAATATTCTGAGGCCATTGTAAACTGTTGCTCTTCTGACTGCAGAACTTATGATCGCCCATTACAACTGCACATTTGAACCACCGCACAATCATCTACGTCCCTTAAATTGCCCCAAAATTCGGGAAGCAATCTTAGAATTCCTACACGATTGATCGTAGACCTTGTTATCCTATTTATGGAGGATGAATTCATAAAAAAACAGTATTCTATCTGATATATATTGGTGTGTATCTCTTGTTTCATTGTAACAGGCACCCTCACGGTCAGGAAATCTTTATCAAGTGCCATAGATCATTCTCAGTTTGAGATTACCAGAAAGCATCCCCTCGACATTACCTTTAAGTTTACTCGATTTTTGCTTTCAATAACACGGGAAGTATGGTTCTCTTGCTATTTTATTGGTTTACTTATCGGGAATTTTCTGTTAATCAGACGGTCGCTTTGTTTCCCTCCTCCAGAATACTCATTTCTAAACAGAACATATTTGATCAAATATAAAACAATTTACCGACATCATACCTTTTCAACAGGTGTAAAGCATTTTTCGCATCAACCATCATAGTATGTCGCCGGAAAGTTATCTTGATGTGAAAAAAGGACGTGCATTCTTTACTTGATTTGATGGTGCTTGAAGCGAATTCATGTTTAATGACAGTTTGTAGAATGGGTTAAAAGTAAAACCACACGTTCTACAGACTTTCAGGTTTTCGAGGCAAATGCATTTTTAGAGCGATTAACAGTAAGTGAAAATCTCAAATTAATCACACGTATTCTGAATCCTGTAGTTTTATTCATAAGTAACGTAATAAACAATCTGTCAACAGTCGGTGCAGTGCAAATGTAGAGGGTAAATTAAGGCTGTGAATGGAAGTTATGATATAAAAACGGCGCATTGAATCGCAGGGTTAATGGTGGTAAAAAAATCTAAACTGCAAAACTGATCCAAATTGTGCTCTCTCCAAATGATCAGTGTAGAAGCTGACAGTAACCGAGTCTTGCTGGCTTCATGTAGAGTATAGACAGAACACAAGTGTTTATCGTTTGGTCATGAAAATCGCAATTATAAACTTATACCATGACCAAAGAAAATGTTCTTCCACAAGACTTGTTCGAAATTTTCTAAATAAACAGTGTTTGCGACCTCGATTATACCGATGGCACTACCCTGATGATTGGAAATGCACAAGCAACCAACACGATTCGGATGATGAGAGTAGTGAAGGATATCGTTCGATGACATAGGTGATATTGACGTGTTCTGAGCAAATCAAATGTGAGCTGAAAAGTGCGAGGGCCCTTTAGAGCTGTTTTAAATTGAATGAGTCTCACCAGCAGTGCGAAATCATCGACCCAACCAAGAATTGAACTCGAGACTTCACCAACTTGCGGTATCAATGGGATGCCGTGCTATCTCATTTTCCCTGAATGGAAGGGTGGAGATCGCCGCGGTTGACATTGTCATGCACTGAAGTTGTCTCTAGACTCTCAGTATTCCACTCGCGATATTTTCAATGCATTTGTTGCATGTGATGAAAAAAACCGGGTGAGTAATGACGAGATTTGTCATCCTGTGTTGGATGCTAACGGTGCGGAAATCGATCCCCACCGACAGTCTATTTTTATCCTGTTCTCTTACACAACAACTTCGCGCTATACAGCAGTAATGTGTGAACCATTTCAACATGCACTTGAGTGTTCACGGAAAAGTGAGTATCTCGTGTGGTGTCTCGTGTTTGCAAACGGCAACAAAGTTTTCTGTACACTTGCCGATAATTCATCTATGATACTTCATTCGAGTGCAATTGTACTTCCCCCTAAGGAAAAAGATAAGCAGAAAAGGATGAGCAAACATCAAAGTGTAAGGGAAAACCCTTGAAATCTGTGATCTTCTTGCAAACTGTTTTCCCTCGTTTTAAAGTAACTCTGCATCTTCAATAGCTGTTAGTTTGAGGCTGTCACCTGGATTGCTCCCACGTAGGTGCTATGTATTTGTATGGGTGTTTACTTTGTGTTTTCCATTCAAGGTTAGAATAAACAAAAATACATTGTTCTTATTATTCATGTCAGAGGACCACCCACCCTGATGTAACAATCCAAAGATGCTTATAAAAAATTGTTTTTCCTTCCTAATGATTATCTTGAAAATGTCACTGATTCCTTTTTGCAAACAAACCTTTTTTAAAGGGTTTCAGTTCTCTGAAGTAGGGAAAAACAGAGAAAGGAGAGAACAATGCAGAAAAATTGTCTTGAACATAATGCGTGCAACGTTGGTATACTGGATGTTCTGTTTCAAAAACAGAAAACGTTTTGGTAACTGATTACACATTTTATTGATTTAACATGACGACTATTTTAAGATTCTTATGGTGTAATACACAGAACGCGATAGTATGACACAGCATTACGTTAATACGATTAAGATCGTGTGAGCAAGAAATGTTCAAGTACTAACTCAATTAGGTGGTGTTGTTATTCGCTAAATGAAGGATAGATATTTTCAAGTGTGATCAACCGGAGAGAATTTAGAATAATTATATTCATTCATAACTTTAAAACGATGTACTATTATTGAACTATTATATTGTACGCACTGAAAGTTTAATATGTTTATAAGCAAATTTGTCATTATCCATTGGAATTAAAAAGAGAAATCTTACCGCGGATATTGTTCTTTTGATTTTTTTCAACCCATATCTACCAGTTAAAGAGGAACCACCAGATTTATCACCTGACCAAGATCCGAATCCCATGAACACGGATAATAACACGGTTCCGGTCTATGAGTTTGTGAAAATAGACGAACACATTCCAATGCTGTTTCACATTAATCCGCAGCGTCAGGAAGCAAAACAACTATTACGGATTACCGATGTTACCGAATTGTTCTCTGGCGCCAGACAAGTATCAACCACACCGTCAGAATGGGCATTTATACCGTTCCAGAAATCGCTAGCTGCGCTAGGCACCAGTGGTGCACATATGGAACCCACCTGTTCATTTAAGCAGGACACCAAGTCGGACGGTTTGGATGCAACTGAAGAAGATTACCCATTATTTGTTCAAGAATCGCTCCAAAACGATTCAAAGGTAGGCTAAAAGCTTATAGTGTAACGTTCAACTGATTTTCATCTCATTTTTCAAGCATAGAAACGATGAACACCACAAAACTGTTATGGAAACCTGCTAATATCATTTGTGTTAAGTACACGAGTGTTGTGTCTACGTTGGTAAAACAGAAATAAAACATAACTTAATAGCATTTACGTAGAAGGTTATCAAACAGGTTTCGTTTTCTTTTTAAAAATCATTTGGTGCATCTTGTCACTGTCACCATTTGATCAGATATATATCTCGTGATCCACTGGCCAAAATCAAGTTTCCTCGAATTCGTCTATGCTGGGTGGAAAACAACCCCAATAATTGCAATCTTTCCACATGGGTCTTGGAATGCAGCCTCATAGTCATCTCATCGGATGTGCCAAAATATTACGATTGCGTTGCAGCTATGCTCTCCACCTTTGAATTGCTCACTCCTTGTTGGGTCGAATGTGGGCTGAATGGCAAACATGGGGACATCATAAGTTCAAATGAGCCAAAGACTCATTTCAGCAAACTGAAATGCCTTCAAGCTGTGAACGATGCCCAGGAGTAGTTTGTGGAATAGCTTAGGTTCTCGTAAACGATAAAACAAAAAACCTTCTCGTTAAAGATATGGATATTTTTGAAGTTTTATGGTGAATGGGTCAGACAGTAGATTTCGATGCTGCAACGAGTGTTTTTATGAGAGGTCAGTGATCCTTCAGGTTTATCACCATATATATATGTTTATATCATAATCAGCATGATACCAACGCAAACACAAAAATAGCAGAAGGTTAGGTTGATTGTGGTACAGAACAGAGTGACATGGGAATTACACACCTTCATTGGAATTAAAGAACAAGAACTATGTTTTTTCGTCTCCGGAAAGAAGAGCTGTATGCTACCGAGCGCAGCCCCAGGTCGCGGATACGGGAAGAGCCGTCACCTCGCGGCTAATCGTGAATAAGGCGGGCTTTGGCCCTCCGAATAAGCGGTCGCGGACAATCAGCGGCAGCGCTCGAGGATGTGGTGGATTCAAAACCTAGAAACGGTTCTCCGCAGAAAACACCACAATTATATGTGGACAGCGCTGTGACGTAGAGAGTGTGGCCCGCCACTATATATGGCCATGGCCCCTTCTACAGTTCCTTTCCCCCGATAAGGTGTTCCAGAAGAGACGAATGAATCGAAAACCGGCCACCGGCTCATCTGGAACATCAGTGCTGTCTTGCAGTCCGCGCTTGGTTGCACAACGCTAGAGTGCATCCTCGAACAAAGCCTACTCTGGACTGGGCGAACGAGTAGCACAATAGATCACAACGCAGACAACTATGAACGTTCTCGCTCTCATAATTTCGCACACTAAACCTTCAATTATCGAAAGACTTTCTACAGGTCTAATCGAAACTAAAGCAACGGTTCCCTGTAAAACAGTTGTCGGTTCATCTAGGCAACAGCATTTATACTGAAGTAAATTTGTTTTCCAAATAATATTAAACAAGCCTTGGTGAGTCTTTATAGACGTGATTTTTATGATTTACTTATAATCAGCAGATAGAATGGTTCAAAATGTAGCGGATACTCCCATTTCGTTATTAGTGGTTGACCTGGACCATGATGATTTAAGAGGTAACTAAAGAGAATGGAACAGTTTTTATATACAACAAATTAACATTCATAATAATCAAGATGTGAGGTTTATCTAGACTAAAATTCGATTGGTCTGCCTTTGGTCTTTAGGAATGTTTTGAGTCTCTTCGGCATGGAATCCACCAACGTTGTTATGAAGTCATTTTCTATTGTGTGCTCCATTATGTGTCACTCTTTTGCCTCCAGTGTTCAATGTATAGGCAGCACATTGACCTCTCTCTTCAAAACAGGAAACTGATTTTCAATCACGTTTGCGATCCGGGCTATTAGGAGAAATGTACATGAACAGAAACTTAGAATCACGCATCGTTTCTGAAGTATAAAAGCAAATAATAAGAGAACCAGACTGCCTAAATTATTAAATTTACATAATTCTCGTGAGACATGACACGGAGCAATATCCTGAAAAACGATAACTTTTCCAGACGATTTTTTTCATGAACTTCTGAAAACATTTTCGAAATTACTGATGCAAATTTCCCACTATTCATTGTTTCTTTGACTGATGTCCACCAACAAGGCTGACAATGTTCTATCCCTGCCCAAATGAATAATCTCGACGAGCAAGGAACTCTTTCATTCGGTGGAATAAGTTCTTTTGAAAAATTCTCACCACAAATGACCTTTTTTGAGCCTTCCAAGATTCGTCGCACACCATGCACTCGTCGGAAAAGTAAATCGATCGCCAAAATGACGCATGACGAGATTTGAATTCTCAGACAAGATCAATACCCGCCTGCCTTTACTGCGTGTTCAATGCTGGCTTGACGTCAGCTGCAACCTGACGCATCTTAATTATTTTCATTCTTCTTTGCAGAAGGGAGTATGAACGGCGGGGAAGATCTTCCCGATGGATAGACGAAAACGATTTTCTGCAAAGTTTTTTCAGAGCAATGCGAATAGGGTCATCCTCCCGTTTGGACAGACTCGGTTTACGGCCACACAAGCTTTTCTGGTTGATGTTTTTCCATGGATTATCCTGTAAATTGTGCTTTTGTTAACGTTAAAGCATTGGGCAAGATGTAATATGGGAAATCCCAGCTTGTCTCTTCGCGCAATTCTATTTCTGGCCTATTAACTGAGATAGCGAAAACTTTTGGTTTTGAGCGTGGCTTGCTTCATCATGGTGACATCAATACGAATATTCAAAGCTGTGCAAAAAAAATGACCTGGAATTTACGGCTGACTTTGACTGAAGTGGTAATTCTCGAATTCAGTGAGTTAGATATCAAATATAGATTATTATATTGCAACAATATTTATTGCAATTTCTCTGGGTTGTGAAAGGATCTCATTTGGTTATCCGATAGAGTTGCCATATTGAATTATATGAAAGATTTAAACTTGCCTCATAAAAATAACAGAGACGGAAAGAGTTAAAGGATGATTTTTCTTGAGTCCTTATTATTACAATCTATTGTCACCTGGCCTTCGGCCAAATGAACTGCTATTTGCGAACGACACTAAGACCTGCAGAACTGTTACGCATCAACAGAAGTTAATCATGAGCTTTTGTCTCCAACTCAGCGCGGATTTCGGCACAAGCGCTCGGGCACCACAAATCTACTTCAGTAGACAAAATCCGTCGACGCAGGCCAGAAATCGGATATAGTTTATTTGGACTTCTCCAAGGCATCTTAACGAATAAACCACCGAATTCTACTGCCAAAACTCTACAACTACGGAGTAAGAGGTTTGGTTTCAGACGGCATCAATGTGTTTTTCAGACCAAGTACCTTGTCAGTTCGTGTGGGTGATTCATTATCAGAGCCAATCACCACTGCCCGAGGGGTTCCTCAAGGATGCGTACTGGGGCTTCGTCTCTATCTTGCATTTATAAACGATTTACCACATGTTCTTGGGCCAAATACACTACTATTTGCGAACGACTCTAAGATCTGGAGAACTGCCACACATCCAGAGGAGTATATGGCATTCCAACAAACAATGAATGCAGTCGTTCAAGTATGGAATTCATGGTTGAACCGCGACAAGAAGGCCTGTGAACGTCCACAAATGGGTAACAACAAAATTGGTAAAAGGTCTCTATAACAAGACATACTCCGAAAATACTGCAAATATTGGGACTCTACTCATCTCAGTACCGCCGACTTCGGGGGGGGGGATCTAATCTTGGCATATCACATACTGCATCAACCCAACCACTCTTGTCGTTCTATGCTAACTTTATCTCAAAATATGATCACCTCAGTGGACATCCACTAAAGGTGAAGACCCAGAACAGACACCTTGATTGCCGGCATCACTCGTTTGCAATCAGAGTGTGCGGCGTATGGAATTCTCTTCCATCCGATGTAGTGTGTGAACTATTTAAATCGCAGCTTGATAAAACATTGGAACAATTAAAATTAAGACATCCGTGAGGGATCATGCATATTGTTATTATTGTTATTTTCTCCTTGTGAAGTTATTCAAAATATTCTGTAAATATCCTTATGGGGAAATGATAAGGTTTAACTTTGTTAAATTGCCCATTGTAAACGTTTGAATTTAACTATTTACTCCAAGCTCTTCCCCTCCCCTCCCAGGATTAGCGACACTAAACACATCAATCCGGGATGCGTACGTACTCATCCCCGCTCACACATATGAGCCCCTCTCCCTTTATAACTGATGAGAAGGAACCACAGATGGATACATTCAGTGACCAGGTGCACACAATCCACTGTTGAATTCCAAACCATTGAGGTTCTACCTTCTGAAATAAATTGTCGCGGCTGGATTACGAACTATGAAAAATAACCTTTGGTCTGCAAGTGTTCTGATTGAAAAGCTGTAACCTGTGGCTATGATGAGGTATGCAGCCCTGACCAAGACTGTAACAAGAACAGGAACAGAGTTTCAAAACAAATTCCATCATCGGCATCACAGTGATCAACATTTGTAGAAAAAGATGTTATCCCCGTTGTGCTTTCAAATTAATGGGACGTATCTGCGTATTTTTTGTTACGTTCCAAGGATGAAGCGAATCTTTACTAGAGTAAAAAACAGTGGAATAGCACAATTAAATCCAGGACTCATATAACGAAAAGTAACAAAAACAGATGTTTTAATCGTGTCGATTCGAATCCGGTCTAGTTAACCGTGGAGTCAAAATCATCACAGGGAACAGTGTCCTTGACTTAATAATATGTCGATGACATCGACCTACCGGATGGCAATACACAGGCAGTCCATCAGGCTTTGAACCGCTTGGCGATCGAAGTATCTAGGTATGGTATGTGCTTTGCACCATCAAAGTGCAAAGTGCTTGTTAAAGACAAGCAGGAGCCTGTGCCTAGACTCACCCTCTGTGGTGATCCGCTAGAAGTAGTTGAGAGCTTTAAGTACCTAGGGAGCTTGATCGCAGCTGGTGGTGGTGTTGAGGACGAGATCACATCACAAATAGCAAAAGCTAGAGCCCATTTCGCCAACCTGCGACACATGTGGCACCGCCATGACATTCAAATATCTCTTAAGAGAAAGGTGCACATCACCGCGGTTCGTAGCGTTCTCATTTACGGTTGCAAGACTTAGCCCCTTCGCGTTGAGGATGCTAATCGACTTTCTGTATTTGGCCACCGATGTCTCCGAAGCATTGCTCGTGTCCGGTGGGAACACCGGGTGAGTATTGAAGAAGTTCGTCGTCGTGTGTTGGGTGCGGATAGTCGTTCTCTAACGGAAGTAATCGCTCTACACCACCTCCGATGGCTTGGTCACGTATTGCGTATGCCTCCCATCGCCTACCTTTCCGTGCTCTCTTTGCACCTGCCGGACAAGGCTAGAAGAAGCGGCGCGGCGTTCGGACCATGACATGGGATAGAGGCATGAAGAAGCTGACTCCAGCTTTGGCTTTGGTTGGTGCAGCTGGCCTTCCAGGTTGGCGCCCAAGGGATGAGGATTGTCGTTGGTTAGAGACGCTGATAGATATGGCCCAGAATGGAAGTCAATGACGCGAATGCTGTACGGTCTGTCTGTCGAAATCCTGTGCCCCGTAAAAAATATCCAAGGTGTATGATGATACACGCACAAAAAAATCTTGTTATTCCATAATTCTACTTTTTTATTCCATCTGTTCCACATTCTTCCCACCCACCCGCTCCATGTTATTGTTATTGTTAGAATTGTTGTGGCTTTGGCACCAGGCCTATTGACAGGGCGATGTAAATTATACATATTCTACGCAGGATAGTTGTGTGAGAATATAGTGCGCTTCGTCGTCGCGAAACACTGATTTTTCCAACTAAATCCCAATACTTAAGTTGAGTTCTGTCAGAAAACCATTACTTTGTATTGTAAATTAAACAGCATATATCACAAAGAACGATCGGTGTATGTATTGATTGTGATGCTTCAAGTTTTGTCAAAGGGACAAACTACTCAGAAGGAGCATGAATGAAGCATATGACATCAAAATAGAATTAATTCTATCGTTTCACCCATACTAACTCACCTGCGTAAATACACTATGAGTATAATATTCATATAGCTGAAGAAGTTGGTGCGACACAAATGTGATTGAATATTTTCCGTTGGTTAAGGATTTTGATACTTGTTCTCAATTCCTTGAAGTAAGCAAATGGGAGATCACGCAATCCACATAAAGGCGATCGCGTTATAGCCTGCATTACTTTGTTTACTGGTCAGACGTTTGTTTGCACTTCAGTATGCATTAGACGATCTTTCCTGGGAAGTCGAAGACTCATACTGCTTTGCCACCAGTTGCTGCTATCAAATGTGGTCGTCAAGGAAACGATCATAAACACTGACTTTGATGGCCAGACAAAGATATTATTCGACTGTATCCTGGAGAAGGAAATCTTTATGAATGCGCATGGTATAGATCTCATCAACGATAGTGTCATCGGCGTTCGTATCAGTTCATCATGGATGATTTATATTCTTCTCCACTACTCATTTATCCCATGTATAATGATTGTTCTGAATTACCGCATTTGGGCAATTTTAAAGTACTTTATCAAATAGTTCTGTTTTAATTTCATTCGATTTTCCTTGACGCAGTACCCATACAATTCTCTGCAATAAAAGCACTCAATGATACTATCCGATCGCTGATGAAAAGAATTCTCAAACTGCAGATACCGGATCGGACTTGTTAGTCTCGAAAAGCAGTTAGTATGCTTTAATCGAAAAGAAAACAAATGGTGTGCAATTATCGTGGACTCGGGTCTAACATTAAAAGCTTCATTCACTTTGCACTTATTTAACCACCGAGGTTGTTAGTTGTAGGTTAGCCCTCAAAATAATGAAACGGGGTTGGAAAAATGAATGGTATCAGCAATCCTTGGCACAACAGTAAAATTACCAGAAATCATTCTCACCTTTACTTAACAACCATGAATTTTTATCTCACCTCTTGCGGTTCGCCTCATCCAACACGGGATACTGAATGAACTGGCGCAAATATAAATGTGGCTGGGCGACTCGCTTCAATGCAGGCTTGATGTAATTACGTTTTAACGGTAGCTGTAATTCAATCCCTCCGTTAGGATGTAGACCCAAATATTCCAAGGGTGGCTGGTTCAGGATCAGACCATGACCAGCTCGTTCGGCAAACTTCGGGATCCGCAGTGATCCGTCGGCCAAATCACGGTTATTCGAGGAATGAAACTCCCGCGTAGTTAACCCGGCTGGAATGATGGATTCTTGGGCATAATGTGAAATTTGGTGAAACCCACGAATTGGTCTCATCCACGTGAGTCCGAATATCTGAGACAATATAGAGCAAATGGTTTGTTTATCTTCGTGATGATTTTATTTGGTGATTTCTTCAGAGAAAAACACGGAGTTCACGACTTTTAAATTTAAACCTACGATTTTGACGCAAGATTTATGATGTATTTTCCTTAAGGAATATGGTGGACCTCCGGTAAGAATTCACGAAACTATCCTAAGAAATGGCAAAGGTCGTGACAAAAATCACTCACCAAACCAACTCAACTAGTCAAAGATCACTGAGTCTAAATCGAACAAAAAATGTATCTTTGCAGAGGAATATCTTAAGAAAAGCACTCCTTGTAAGGCGAAATTGCATACCTTCTGTCTGTTGCACAATCAGTGCATCAAGTTGATGCGGGAGGACAAGTTGATGTACCCAGAAAAGGTGATGCGCAAGTTTATATCAAGTCCAAGGACGAGAAAGCAACATATAAATACCCCCAAAAAATAAATTCTTACGTTCCAGTGATAACTTTTGCCGAATGTATCTCAGTCAAAATAAAGCAGGAAGCCGAAGGTTTAAAGCGCTCCAGCGTCCAATGCATCTGCCAGCCCCAGGCACAACTCCTTGGATGTCTTGTAAAACAAACGAAAAACCATATGCATTTTGGGGTAGTAGCATCTAACCCACTTACAAAACGTTGAATCATAGAATTGATTTCTCGTTGGACTGGTTCAGAAACGGTTGTCTATAGAATGTCACCCGGAGTTGCAAACAAGGTCATTCTGGCGTAAATGAAGTTTCCTGGGTACA
>UZAN01047531.1:13433-23746 GCA_900618425.1 Echinostoma caproni | reverse complement strand
TTGAGTAGGTTGGTGAAAACAGGGGAAATGGAGGCTGCACATTCTTTGAGCACAACAGGTGGCAGTCAATCAGGACCGCACGCTTTATTAGACTTCAGGTTGATGAAGGTTTTGAATACTTCAGTTCGATCAGTACTTAAATTCACAACATCGTTCTTCATTGCAATCATTAGTTCGACGGCTCAATCCGATGAGAAATATTGTATATATTATTGTTACATTGTAGTATTGTATTATAATATGTCTATTATATATTATATATATTATATTATTTTATATATATTTTATAGTATATATTATTTTATTTTATTGTAATATTAATCACAGGAGATCCATGGATGAAACGGATCTCAATGAAAAACGTGGGCGTCGTGCTCATGATTATTGTGTTTTGGTTTTTTATTCGTCGCGGCTAGAACAAGCTAATTTCCCCACTAAAGTAAACTTGTTACATTATATTGGGTGGTGGTGGCCAAGTGGTTTAGTTACCAACTTGTGACCTGTGAGTCGAACCGCTTCACCGCCGCTCGTTTTCCCAGGCAGACTTTGTATGGCCGCGGCCTTCCTGAATGTTGACTGTATATTTGTTTATGCAATAAATAAAAAGGAAGTAAAAAGACATTTTTTCAATTCGAGAGATGGTTTCCACTTTGGTAATAAGAGAAAAGATGCAAACGTCCTCTCCTTCCAATTCCAGAATAATCCCATTGTAACATCTAAAGATAGGTTCGAAGGCGAACAATTGTTTTCGAATGATTCATAATCGTGCCTGTACAGATCACATGTGTTTGTTATTAGTGGGGACATATTTTCATGCTGGATCGAAAGGTCATTTGGGATGCGGAGAGGGGAGGGGTAAGCCCTATGTGTCTGTGTTCGGGTGAGACTGAGTGTAATTGGAGTGGTGGTGGTGGTGGTGATGTTGATGATCAATTTCGGGCCAGGGTAAGTAGAGAACTTGAACCCGTGGCTTTTGTGCACATAGTTCTGGTGCAAATAGACCACTACCCATCGCCTCAGCAGTGGCTAGTGTGTGTAAGCGCACTGCCCTAGAGGGGTTGGGGGCACACGAATGGATTACGCTGAAAGAGGATTCTGGTCTAATTTGATGGCCTGTATCCACTAGATGACCATGCATATGATCCTACAACAAACGCTAGTGAAATACCAGCGCTTTGTCATCACTGGCGATTTCAATTTTCCGGAGGTAGCATGGTCAAGGGGGTATGCATCTAGGGGATCACCAAGGTCTGTATTCTTGCAATTACTTCAAGGAAGAGTTCTGACACAGCATGTGACAAGAGCAACGAGATACCGAGGATAACAGAAACCCTCGCTGCTTAAACTAGTTGTCACAAGGTTCTGCTCGGACATAACTAGTATAAATATGAAAGAACCGTTGGGCAAAAGTAATCACTCAGTTATTCGCTTTCGACTAATGGTTAACTATCGTAGGCAAGAACCTACTCTTACGCATCTCTATGGTCGCATAAACGTCTCGGAATTGGTACAGGCTGCAAATACGTTCAACCGGTATCCGACGTCCCCGGAGTGTACCGTGCAAGATAGATGGAACGTAGTTAAAGGAGGGTTAACTAGTCCCACAGAAAGGTTCGCACCACTGAGGGAAGGACGAACCAGACATAGACCACTATGGTGGAAACACGGGATAGAGAAGGCACTGAAAATTCGCCGAGAATACTGGGATCGCTTTAAGCTTTAAGGCACTCAACAAGCCTGGAGGGACTACAAGCGGGTGCGCAACAGATGTCAAGATTTCCAAAGGTATGCTAAATATGACTTCCAGTTTAACTTAGCGCAAAGCGTCAAAAACAACCCAGAAAGCTTCTATGCGTACGTGCAAGTCAACGCACGCACACGGGAGAGTGTACGAGCACTAGCTTTGCCCGATGGAAGCATAGCTACGTGTAACCGCGACAAAGCGGAAACCCTGATTAAATTCTGCAAAAGCGTTTATACGACTGCAGTAAACTTGGATTATCCTAGTTTATCAGGATCAACCGATACGTTAGAGTTGGCCGATATTGCCATCTGTGAAACAGATGTACATCGGGAACTCCAGACGCTGAACAAGCACAATTCAGCATATCCGGATGGAATACATCCATCCATAGTGCAGCCGCTGGCCGGGCTGCTAGCCGGGCCACTGACTGTACTTTTTAGGGGATCAGTGCAAACTGCTACGCTACCCCATGACTGGTGTACAGCTACTGTAGTAGCATTGCACAAGGCTAGACCGAAACACAAAGCAGAAAACTACAGACCCGTTAGCCTAATGTCAGTGCTGTGTAAATGCCTGAAGCGACTGATCAGAATGCATATTTGTCTATATCTGACCAGCAATCGATTCCTGACACCGGAACAGCATGGCTTTGTGCAACAGAGATCACGTCTTATGAATCTGCATGTGTTTTTAGATAAAGTCACTCAATATATGGATGAGGAGAAAAATGTAGAAGTCTGCTACTTAGAATTCTGTAAAGCATTTGACTCTGTCAGCCATGGATTGTTGGACTTCAAAGTTCGGAGCCTAAGCATAACCGGTAGAGCCAGAGACTGGATTATAGCTTTTTGAGTAATCGCACCTTCCGGGGCAATGCGGGTGACTACATTTCTAACCATGGGACGGTTACAAGTGGGGTTCCCCAGGGTTCAGTGCCAGGTCCCTTAATTTTTCTCATATTTATCAACGATCTGGTACGGGATCTTCAAAATCCGTGCTATATGTTTGCTCATGATGTTAAAATAACAGGGTTAAACCTGCAAAGGGACGTAGAGGTAGTCAGTCTATCGATGGTCGGTTACGTGGGACCTGCCTTTGAATCTAAGCAAGTGTCGGTTCTTAGAAACGAGAGCTGGAGTATACCAGTTTAATGGAGCTGCCATGTAGCAGGTCCCGCAGATAAAGGATCCAGGAGTGCTTAGGACCCAGGATTTTAAAACCCTCCAAGGCTGCCAATCCGGCTAGGGGCAACTGTTCAGGCTGTGGGCCACAGTGACATGCAGAAGGTCTGAGGTTGTTATCCCACTATATAAGTCGATTGTTTGCCCACACATGGAATATTATGTGCATTCATGGACACCTTATTACAGGAGGGATGAATCATGTTTAGAAAGAGTTCAGCTACCCGAATGGTAGCTGGGCAAAAGGGGAAGAGCTGTGAGCTGCGGTTGAGAGATCTTGATCTCTTTTCGCTGGAGTGTAGAAGAGTGAATGCGGATCTGATAGAGACTATCAAAATTGTAAGAGGTAGATCGGGACTCAACCTAGATGATTTGTTTACGATTTCTCGTGCTCAAAACACGAGAGTTCATGACTGCAAACTTCAGCAGAACCACGCCATGTTTGAAGTACGGGCCAACTTCTTCGCACACAGGGTCATACCTATGTGGAACAGGTCACCCGCAGAAGTGGTCAACTGGGCCAATGTTAACGTCTTCAACGTGGCCGTGGACGCATGTTGATCAGAAACGTTCCTCAAAGCTAGTATTTAGAGTGAGATCATCCAGAATGAATTCCACATCAGCCAAAAGTTTGTGAAATTGAGTAAACTTGGGATTGTTTGTTGGAATTGTTCTCAAACTGACTATCTTGTATGTCAGCTTGGTCGTTATTTCTACACTCTCGGACACGAAATTCTGCCTCATGCTTCATCCGAGAAGGATCTGGAAGTAGTCATTCGTGCAGACTTGAGCTGCTCCACAAACTGTTCCACGGCATCATCCATGGTGGTAAAACAGGTTGGATTATTCAAACGTGTTTTTGGATCGTTTGAGCCGGCTTTGTTTCCACATCTGCTAACCACACATATCCGTCCATACACCCAGTACTCAATTCAGGCCTGGAACCCATGGTTGCAGCGAGATTGGAAGGCACTTGAACATCCACAGAGAAGGGCTACCAAGATGGTCAAAGGTCTGTATTCCAAGACTTATGCCGAAAGATTACAGCTCTTGGGGCTATACTCGTCTCCATATCGTTAAATCAGAGCAGATATGACCTTACTGTATCGGATTTTCCAACAGCCCAACCATCCATGTAGATCTCTTTTGGTTCTATCAACCAATGTTCATCCCAGAGGGCATCCACTGAAGTTGGCACACCAAAAGAGCCGTCTCGACTGCAGACGCCATTCATTTGCAGTCAGAATGTACAGCACATGGAACTCTCTACCACGTCACGTAGTCTGTGAGCCGACATTAGTATCTTTCAATAGTCAGCTTGATGATGCCCTGACAAACATTATGTTTCAACACCCAAATACATAATATGTTCTACCGTGATCGTCAAAAACATTACATTATTATTTTACTTCCATGGAATAACTCAAGTCAAGTCAGTAGTAGCTTTATGCACCCGGATGGGTGTATTTTCAGCAATTACACCATATTTGTGGATTCGAATTTATAAAATGATTACATGATAAAACTGAAAGCATTGAGGTGTTTGTCAAGCGGTTGCCCAGTTTTGTGGAATTTTTTTCCTTGTCTATAAGAAGACGTGCTAGACATGGCAGAACAGATTTACGATAAGCAGAGTTACGAGCAAACAATGCCACTACATTTAGGAATGTGTTTCAGAGATCTCGCCAGTAAATAAACGTCTCCCTTCAACATACCGGGAAAATTACTGAAGAGCAATACAAGCAGTGGGGTAGCACGCATGCATTCAAAAAACTAACAATCAGCTTGTGGGGAACAGAAAGTAATCTCAATCGGAGTGAGAAATATGAAAGTTTTCTAACTTTCCAGAATGTGTTTTGAACATACAGTGACTATGATAAATTGTGTGATAAAGTGACGCCGAGGTATCTTACTACTGTTGATTTCGATACGGATTGCTGATTGGCCGAGAGGTTAGGGAATCTATCTGTAAGGGCTGGATATGGTACGTCGGCCAAGAGGGAAAACACAGCATCCTGACATTTAGAGGCCTCAATGAGAGGGAACGGGACAAGGACCAAGTGATAACGTCATTCAACTTGCTTTGAATTTCGGAAGCCTCTTCAGGGGTGGATAATTTGCAACCTAAAACAACCTCTTCTGCATATTTACAGCCGATGAATGCACGAGAAATGGGAAATTGTTTGACATACATAGAAAAGAAGAATGGGAAAATATTGCACCCTGCAGAACACCAGAAGAAACTGGGAGAGTGGAGGACATTGTTCCGTGGAGACACGTAAACTGCCTTCTATTTGTGAAATAATCACAGATCAGTCTGCTAACGTTTGGATTTACCCAACTTTCAGTAATCAGGTTGAGCAATACTGATCGATCAAGACTGCAGGAAGCGTTTTTTAGTCTAAGAACATCATTCTGACGGTTTTATTTTTCTTATCTAGTGCCGAGATTATTGAATGAACGAGATAGGCAACGGCAACCAGTGTTGAGCGCGAGGAGCGATATGCAAATCGATGTATGTCATCTTCCTCAGACTCAGTGGCAACCCACGGTAATAAGCATCTCTCAAATAATTTGAGCATGACTGACGTGCAGGCGATGGGACGATATTTCCCAGGTTCCTTTTTTGGAGCGGGAGGTATCTTGGCCAGTCTCCAAATATCAGGAATTTTTCACTTGTGAGACAGTCGTTGAATATTTTAGACAATGGGGCTGAAAGAGTACCCGCACATACTTTGAGTACTACTGGTGATAGTTCACTAGGGCCCGATGCTTTATTCAACTTAGTTTTCAGTAGCTGTTTCAGGACTGTGGCGGGTTTGATAGTTGGTGTTGGCATAGAGCTGACTAAGTCTGGTAGGGCGATGCACCGTGAAACTGAACTAAACTCATAATTTAGCCTTCCAATATCGACAGTTTCCTTTTTGTTTTACGGCTACTGCCGCACAATCGGTTGAGAGCTCTCCACATGCCACGACAACTAGAGTTTCCCAGGATAGTGTAGATGTACAGTTTGTTCAACCGATTCATTTCAGCTTTGATCAAAATTGTTAGCCACTTGACATCTGTTCTTTGTCGTTGTTTATAAGCTTGTTCTTTCCGTCTGCGAAGCTGCTTGAGTAGCAGTGATGAATATCTGTCTTTATGGATAAAGACCGTTTCTAGTGGACAACACTGATTAAAAGAGAAAACATGTTCACAGAGGACAGAAGGGTTTTGATCGGGAAACACCGAAAAATCAGTGGCGGCAATCATGGATCTTAGCCTTTCTAGGTTCTCTGATGAACAATTTCTTGGACTCACTTTGTTGTAAGGCCTTCTGAAAAATGTGTATCGGTTGGTTTTGCCGTATACAGTGGGACATACTTTTAAAATACTGTGATCTTGTGAATCGTGTTCCGAATTAAAGTGTAAACACCCTATGGGATTTGATAAGCGAAGTTTTTGTAGGTTTTTTCCCCATAATAAAAATTTCAATTTGAATTTGTGTAATCTGTGTATACGAAGGCATTTTTACTTGAGGTCTCTAACCAATGAGGCGAGGAGATATTCCTGCTTGTTCTTCTCCCTTTCAGCATATCCTCAAGGAGACAACATTTTGGAAACGAGGCTAAATTGAGAGGATCACAAATACCAAATCAACTGTACGCAGTATTGGAAGCTACTCTCATTCACTGACAATACACCGAACTGGACGCTCGATTGGCAAAATCCACATTCGTTCTGTGCAAACTGAACTGAATTCCTCCTTTTTTTAAATCAATGTGCGCGATGTCGTTTCATCCGGTGGGATAGTTTCCTCTCCGTGCGGCCAATGTACGTTGTATTAGAAATGCACCGAAAAGAATAGATAACCATAGAAGGGGCCAGTGTAGGCAACGGTTTTTGGATGATGGGCGAGCTTGTGAACACACACGGTAATCGAGCTGTGTTGTAGGTCCACTTCACTGCATGCATCAGATGTTTGTTCAACAGGTCTGATATAGAATCTCCGCAAAAAGGTAAACGGATGTACAATTTCTTCTTTTGGGTCTCATGAACTTGTTCGGATTGTCGCCTTTCCTGAAAGTTTCTCACAATGAACAGTTCAGGATAACCGTTTTCTCTGAGGACGTCTTTAATTTTTGTTAGTTCTTCATTTACCCTATTGTCAGAACAGATCTTTCACGCTCGTGAAACCAGATTTCCTTACCATCTGAGTGGGACGAAGCTGTAAGTGTGCATATTGCCCAGTACAAGTTGGTTTTCTACGTATTCGACGCTCTGAGGACCCAACATCTTTTTGGATAAGTGCCACATCGAGGAAGACCAATTTGTCCAAAGTGAACTGATTGGATTCGTGAGCCTCAGTGAATCTTTGGAGCAATCTTGGCGTGTTCCTACCTTTCGGTATGAGACAGAATATGTCGTCCACGTAGCGGTAGTATAAACTCATTTGTTCTCCTTCTCGCTGCAACGTTGTATTTCCTAATTAGACCATAAGTATCCCTGCTAACAGAGGGCCTAATGGGAACCCCACGGCCAATCCGTCTATTTGACGGTACAGTTTTTCATTAAATATAAATTGAACATTGAATTAACATCTCAGTAGAATATCCTTCGGATTCTTGGTTGGCATTTCAATGTGTATTTTTTTAGTGCCAGTGTAGCGACAGATGTAATCGATAGTTTCTAAGAGTGGTACATTCGTGAACAAGGACGTTAAATCCAGGTAAACATTTGATCACATTTTACGTTCCACCGACTGATAATGTTCACAAACTTAAATGTGTCTCGCAGGCTGTATTTTACAAACCTTGGGCGTAGTGGTTCGAGAATTCCTACGAGTCATTTGGCGGTCTGGTGGTTCCATAGACATCACTTCGCTGTTACTGAACGCCCCCATTAGAATGAAACTGATGAATTCACGTTCACCTACGGGTAATATCAACATTTGAACCGTGACATGTCATTCAGTAAGCCTAAAGAATTATTAATTCGGGGCACATTTGATGGACAGTTCATGGTCGGTGTATAGGAAAACGGAGACAGAGAGAGAGAGAGAGTAGCTATGAGTTCCCCTGTCTGATACACTCGTGATCCCCGTATTCATAGGAAGTTGGAGAAAGCTTACCTCCAATCGATCATCGAGGATGGCAAATTCAACTTCAGATACAGTGCTGACCCGTGTTTGGTTTCCAATGAAAATTCCTACTAAGATTGCTGGATTGCTTGAAAGAATAAAAAATACGCATCAATCAATCACCTTCACTACACAACAGGGAAACAAAAAACTGTATGCCAGTTGTACAAGTCATAATGCGCGGACAACAATAACTAGATCTATCTACTGAAGTGTCTCATAAGGAAGCCAACTTTGGTGGCGTGGAACAATGATACTGTAATGATTGTAGTAGTAGTAGTTACACGGAATTCGTAATACAAACCACGCAACAGGAATCACCGGACACGAGTCAAGGGTTAGCTGTCACGGACTGGATTACGGAAGCACTGGACCGCAATGGCATGAGCGCGCAATGTTCCAGGAGAACCAAAAGCGAGGAAAAGGTCACAGGAATGGTAGTAAGTAGTAGTTCGTTTTTTATGAAATATCTTTTTACTTCCTTCTTCTATTTATTAAATATACAAATAAACAGTCAAATTCCAGGAAGGGGGCTGCGGCTGTATAAAGGCTGCCTGGAAGACGGGCGGCGGTGGAGCGGTTTAAACCCGGGACACCTAGGTCACTAGTTGGTGACTTAACCACTAGGCCACCGCCGCCCTATTGGAAGAAGTGAGGGCGATTAAATAATATGTACCAAAGAAGATTATTGGTTGTTTAGGCCTCCACCAATCGGATTGCAGTACTGCTTGCATAATTCTGCCTCTGTCTGTACTGTCTTGGATTGGCTGGCACGATCCACCAATGACATATATTCAGAAGCCATGCGCGTGTCATTGACGTCAGCATTCAAATTTGATTGATCGCGAATGTCCTGAAACTGTGATGCGCCGCTCCAGGGTAGGCGTCATCACGTAGGCCGGGGTCCCTACAGCTACTTTGGACTGGCTATCATTTAGACGTCGTGTTCAGCCACAGTTCGTGTTTCATCCAGTTATCTGAGGAAGGACTTAACTCGAGTTGTGCACCTCTTGGAGATCCACGTTGTTGCATGCACACAACGACCCATCCGGACTCTTCGCAAGTACTGCACGAGCAAAAATGTGTTAAATGTGACTTAAAATCTAACCTAAAGGGTATAGTGGTGGTAATTCAACCCGAACCTGCGTGAAAGCGCTGCTTTACAAGAAGAGATACGAATGGAGTCAATAGGTGCTCAGGCATGTATCCTTTTACCGACGTCTAGTATTAACCGAAATAGGTAAAAAAAATATAAACTAATAGTGACAGATGCAGTCTGAAGCATAACGCGAGATCGCAGTGCTAATCGTCTGTCGAAGTATCACCGTCACCGAGATCCCGAAAGAAAAGCCACTGAAGTAGCGACTGAGTTTATCTGAAGAAATATGGGTATCAGATAATGTTTGCAAAAAAATGCCGGTGAGAAAACGAATCTTCACCAATCGCTTACTTGTATTTGCTTTGTCTCACAGCTTCTATTGTAACCTTTTGGCTCCTGATTTGTCGCTACTATTGGTCTGGGTTTCGTTGCTAAAAAACTGTGTCGCGTAGCTCTTTGGCTGGCGTTATCTCACAGGCTTAAATCACCGCGCTATCTTCGAAGAGAACATCTAAATAAGTTGTATCGGCAAATTGCGGTAATCCTAGCCTACGAGATCACACACCACGGAGTGACACGTTACAATTTTTGAACAACTGTAATGAACCAAACTTCCCAGGTGACGTCAGCAATGTGCGTACGCGTTACAGCCTCTAGACTACAAACCATAGGTCGATTGTACCAACCAATCACATACCGTGTGGCCAAAACAGAAGCTAAACAACGCCAGGAATACTAGCATCCGATTGGCAGAGGCTTAGATGACCAATGAGCTTGTTTTGTACATATTATTTAATCCATTTGATTTCTTTCCGTAAACGAACTGCTGTTCCTGTGACCTAGTCCTCACGTCTCGGTTCCGTGGGATACTTTCGTGCAAGTACCAATGTGATCCAGTCCTTACGTTCATGAGTGATAGTCCGTAATTTCTAATCCATTATTCGTATTTCGTGATCGGTGCGTACTATCAATACTATAACTACCATACAAATCCCCCCAGTCCCGCTGTGTCACCCGATTAGGACAACACGAGTAACACACGCGCTTTCCCTTGAGATAGATTTGACTTTCCACTATCTCACATCACATTCCTAGAAGATAAACCTGGTGCACTATCTAACCACGAAACCAAGATGGCGTTAAATGATTTACACGAGAAGAGTCATC
>UZAN01047529.1:12138-23338 GCA_900618425.1 Echinostoma caproni | reverse complement strand
TGCCTTTCTCTGAAAGGTGTGTCCGAGAAGTTAATTTCAATTTTGCAATCTCTTTTTACAGCCGAAGCCTAGTTCGAGATTACAGCACTTTTTCACCCGAGTTCACCACGGAAAGTGGTGTTCGTCAGGGTTGTCCTCTCTCTCCATTTCTATTTAACTTTGTTATAGATGTGATTCTTGAAACAGCCCTATCCTCGAGCTAGGACATTGGCATCGATTTACTCCCAAGCGGCAGGCTGTCTGATCTAGAGTACGCAGAGGACATTGTGCTACTAAGTGACGATCCAGGTAAGTTACAAGCTTTTCTGTATAGTTTGAGTGCTAGCGTAACCAGGTCTGGTTTGCGTTTTGCACCTTCAAATTGTAAAATGTTGCTACAAGACTGGGTTGGTCCAGCACCCAGCCTCACTCTAACTGAGGAAGTAATAGAGCAGGTGGATAAGTTTTTTATTTGGGCAGCTGCATCTCACCCGGTGGACGCATCACGGAATAAGTGTCAGCTCTCATACAGAAGGCTCGATTGTCATTTGCCAACTTGAGACATCTGTGGCGCCGTCGCGACATCCGGCTGTCTGTGAAGGGTCGAGTGTATGCCGCGACAGTTCGGCCAGTCCTGCTCTACGGTGCAGAAACTTGGCCATTAGGAAAACAGCATAAATACAGACTGCCGGTGTTTGAACACCGCTGTTTACATAGTATTGCAAGAATCTGTTGGGGTAGCCGAATGAGCAATGCTGAGGTTAGACGCAGAGTTTTGGGTATCCGCGGTCTCCCACTGGAGCAAGTGGTCGACTTCCATAGATTACGCTGGTTGGGACATGTGTTACGCATGTCATCAGATAGGTTTCCATGGCGAGCGATGTTCGCCGAAACAGACACTGAGTAGAAAAAGGCCAAGGCTGGTCAAGGTAAGACCTGGCACGAGGGTATGAAAACCATAACCCGGAAACTGGGTCGCATAGGTCCTGTTAGGCTCCCTGACTGGGGTCCTCGGGATGATCGTATCCGATGGTTAGAGACACTGAGCGATATGGTTGGATGTCGTAAACCGTGGCGTTCGTGCATCTTCTCAATCTCTTTGTAACCTTAGACCACTGAACTTCTCCATTTTCTCTTCGACTCCGCTTAGCTTTCCTTTTTTCTCCTATTCTTCATCCAACTGGGCAGCCAAAAGACAGCAACCAAAACCGGCGCACGAATATGCGTGGTTAATGGTTGTTCAAACTGAAACTGAACTGAATTACTGTGATGAAAGGTGGTACAAAGAGAGCCCCGGAAGCGAACGAATCAAGGATAGGACCCATCCAACCAGATGCGCAGACGTAGCGGCTGGAAGTACTTCGCGAGACAATGTCGACTACCACTAGAAACGAACGAATCGACAATTACAGCCGGACGGACAATGCGCATCTAGTCAGAAATATATCCACCGAATACCACAACGGCGGAGCTGTCGATCAATGTATCTTGCACTGCGATCGGGTCAAACCAGTCAGAACGGCACGCGGAAGAAAAGACAACGTACGTGCGAAGTGCGGACCAAAACCAACAGGGGTTGACCAACAGAATGAGGCATGAATCATCCTGTCGCGCTGTTAAGAATTGATTGTATATAACTGAACGCATACACCGATTGTTTTTGAATTGAATCGATAAACGTTTTGCCAGCCAACTCGCCTTCTCATTACACTATCACATGAGCTTTGAGGTTGTGTTTGAATCCTACCAGTATCTACTGATTAATCCATTTTTTCGTGTACCTCACAGTTTTTTTTCTTAAGTTGAGTGAACTATGGTCGACAAAAGAACGAACGGATCGTTTCCGCCATGTGTGACCATGCTTTCAATTCTATCTTCACACACAGTCCTTATATCACCCAGTCATCTTCAGACTCAAGAGGCCCTATAGACTTGAATGCTGTACTCATCAATGCTCGTCATTTATCCAACGACTCGTCCGGATTCGCATTCATCCCCCACTAGTAATCACAAGTTATTATGAGTTGCAAACAAAAATCAATGTCCTATATTAATAATATCCATAATAATATAATAATAATATTCCCATTAGTTAAGGTGATGATCTTTTTCTCGGAACTGGTGCCGTTCAATGAAAATTGAGCACAGTAACAGTCTTTTCGCATCAGACTCCGAAAGAATGTGATTCAGTCAAACGTTTACTGGGTCACACTAGAATCTAGCACCATCCACCGCATGCCAAAATTCACGAAAACTGATCACTAAACATCTCGTTTGAAGACTCAACCACATCATCTGGTAGAATGACATCCGTTATTTTTACATGGATGTACAGGAAACGGAGAGTGGGAGATAGCAGGCATGCAACTGAGTTCAACATCTAAATAAACTGCATGAGCTTACTCACGCTGGGTTTATTGTTTTAGGTAGTTCGTTCATGGATTGAGCGTTCCACGAGAGCGAATCTGTGATAAACATGACTGAACAAAGCCCGAGTGGAACAAAATCAAACAAAAAAGTGGATCTGGTTTGCAATTATCGTGTGTACGTGATAAATAGTAATCTGACAACTGAGTGCTCAGTGAAGTTCTGTCGGAGTGAATCGATACATATATATATATATATATATATATATATATATGTAGGTATAATGTTTAATGTAATCTGCGAGGTGAAGCAAATGGGGGGAAATAATAAATTAACCAGTCATAATTACATTGTCACTGTCGGTCGAACTATCCGTTCGTGTTGTGGAGGCCCGATAACTGGGTCGTTTCATCTCCT
This sequence comes from Echinostoma caproni, assembly GCA_900618425.1. NCBI lineage: Eukaryota > Metazoa > Platyhelminthes > Trematoda > Plagiorchiida > Echinostomatidae > Echinostoma > Echinostoma caproni. The sequence goes on along the minus strand of UZAN01047529.1, from coordinate 20,575 downwards.
TCGATCGGAGCACAAAGCCCAGTGTGATCACATTCTGGATCGGACAGACCAGAGATAGGAGACCACAAACACACAGAAAGATGCCCAAATCCCTACTGAACGCACCCAACGGAGCTTCGGCAATCGTGATCCATGGGGTCTTACTGGATGCATCTTTTCGGAACGTGATTTTCTGCTGAGGTTGTGCCAACGGTCCAGCATATGTGTCTGGGATCAGTTGTTCAATTGTGCCAATTAGGGTGAACAAAGTGAGCAAACAGGTCATGATCAGTGTGGTGATTAATTGAATTGTGGCAAACTGCATTTTTTTACTGGCACTCACAAACCGGAACATCACCTGTCCGGTCAATACCAGAGTGAACAACGCGATGATGATATGGTGCGATAGGAGTGGGTTCAAATCTCCCTCACTGATCCATTGGATACTAATGGTCAGTTGAGCCATAGCATGAATCACGGATGCGCAACACGAGACCAGCAGGATGAGAAATTTCTTACCTTGGCATCGATCAAAATAGAATGGGGCACGTTTTAAACTGACCGATCGACGGGATTCGCTCACTTGTGAGTCCTGGGCAGAAACTCCGGGCAAAGTGATGCTTAGACGGAGGGGTAGGGTGATCATTGACTCATCTATTGTACTGTCCTCATACTGTGCCTTTTCCACAACCGACGCAACCGTTGGACACTCCATTTTGTGTCCAACAGAGGCACACTGGAAACAGATGGTGGGAAGTTCGACAAACCAGTTAGTCAGACGCGAAGGAAAATATTGAATGAGATATTTTTGTTGTAGAATTATTTTAAATGTATTTACTAATACTGATGATGATGCCTTGAATTCATAGAACCTCAGTTTGATTATTTTTATGAACAATTATCTGATCTGGAACCCGACTCTACAGATCCATGTAGTTGGTTAGGAGCTCGTGCTGTCGATCTTGCCACTCAGATTTCCGTTGCTCGGACTGATAAGTACTGTCCAATATCCAAAATCCTTCTCTTCAGGAACTTCGTCGAAATGAGGATGTTATCATCCTAAGGACGGATAAAGGATCAGGTGCAATCCTGTTGAACAAGGAAGATTACATCGACAAAATGTTGTCTATTATCCGAAATGGTACCCGTTTTGCAGAGGAAAACTCAAAATGGGATAAAACTGCAAACGTTGAACAGAAAGTAATAAGCATAATAAAACAAATGGCTTCAGAAGGTTTGATCGAAACCAAAACTGCATTCTCGTTGAAACCTCGTTGGTCACGCCTTCCCCGTCTTTATGGTCTCCCAAAGATTCACAAGGATAGTATTCCACTAAGGCCAATTTAATCGATGGCTGGTGCATCACATCAGAAGCTGGCTCGTTGGGTATCGAATTTAATCAAACGGATTCGTGACGAACTATCAGTTTACATTTTAAAAGACTCCTTTGAGTTCGTGGAGAAAGTTCGGAATCTTAATGTCTCCCGTAAATAGATGGGTTCCTATAATGTTTGCTCTCTTTTTAATAATATTTCAATCAAAGAGACCATTGACATATTGTGCCAACATACCCATGGATTGAATTTTCCACCATATCTTCGTGAATCTTTAGTTCTAATGTGCAAAAAAACGTACCGTTTAAATTCAATGGAAAGTTATACAAACAAACAGATGTTGTGACACTGGGTAGTTCACTTGTACCTGTGCTAGCTGATATATTTATGAAACATTTAGAGACCACCAAACTCCATGAGTTCATACATAAAACTCAGCTATACACCCGATATGTTGATGACACATTCGTCGTTGTTGACAATGTTGATCAAGCAAATCAACCGTTGAAGGACATGAACAGCTGCCACAAGGATCTTAAGTTTACAAGCGAGCACGAATCAGAAGACACTTTTCAATTTCTCGATGTGCACTTGGCGAGCAGAGAAGATGGTACACTGAACCGTTCCGTGTATCATAAGCTGACGTGAACCGGTCAGTATTTTAATTTCAAACGTTACTGTTCTATAAATTACAAGTGTGCCCTTGATCGTACTCTATTCACACGAGCTCGTCGAATTTGTTCAGAAGAGTCCTTGGACAGTAATCTTCTTTCAATTCAGTCGAATCTACTCGAAAATGGATCCCCTTTGAGGTGCATCAAAAGGTACGCGGAAGAAACAACGGTTAAGCAAAAAATACCCGATGACCCTAAAAAGACGTTACTTAACCATCCCGTTCAAAGGAGACGAAAATGGCAGACCTCTCCAGCGACGCATACAACAAATAACCCACAACACATTTCATGCAGCCTCACTAAACATTCTGCACAAAACCAAGCGTCTTCTCAAGTTACCTCCTTTTGTATTTATCTATTCGAGTGTACTTGCAGTAGCAAGTACGCTGGACGAACTGAGAGAAGGCTATCCGTAAGGATCTCCGAACACATTCCCAAGAATCTAGCGCTGAAGGGAGATAAAGTTCTTAAAATCTCTATTGCTCGCCACATATTAGACTGCAACTTGTGTGCGGAGCCAAGCAAGTCTTTTAGGATCATAAGCAGACAACAACACCATCGTCTACTTCAGTTTGCTGAAGCCTCCGCCATTCGACGGCTCAAACCCATTTGTGTAAACAATAAAACTTTGTGGCCAGTCTTGCCCTGTCATGTGTGCATTCGCCGTGGTTGACTGTGTAACCTTTGCCCCTGATCTGTGATTGGCCCAAGTGGTGAGTTTATTTGTCCGATAACCTATCATACCTTTGTTGTTGTTTACTCTTGAATGTCATTGTACGTATGCAGCTGATTGAGACTACCCGAAGTAACTGAATTCATGTTATCCTTTTGAAATGTGGTTCTTCCTCGCCGTGATGAAATCATCATTATTTGTTGAATATACAATGGGACAGCCAGCATTCAGACTGGATTCTGCTGTCAACAAATTTGACTGAGTAAGAATGTAAGCAGTACTTCGTCCAGGTCGCCGTTTTGATGAAATTAGTCCCCCGATCAAGTCATGTTTCTTTGTATCTACTTCCGTCCTCCGATAGTCTATGCATTTACCATCATCCAATACATATGTATTCTTGCACGCTTAGGTTTAGACTGAAGTCCAGACAAGAAATAAAAGATTCCCTGGTTTGTTGGTTAGCGCGCTTATTCTAGGTTATCTACGCAGAGGTAGATGAATTTTCTTCAGTAATTCAAACCCTTTGACTGGTCAAAGTACGAGGGTGCGATGTAGGAAAACTTCAGTCCGTCGGGGTCTGGTTTCCAGTTCATCGGATCATACGCCATATGGGCGGAATCAAAAGTCCAAGGTGCTCAATACACTTCGATGTCCGATTGAGCCGATGAGAACTACCACAACCAGAAAGGTGTGGGTGGGTGTGCTTCTTGGTTGGTATGGGATACCCGAAGTGATATGCTCGTGGTGCAACATAGTGGTGACAACCCCAGAATTGGGATTTCTATTCTATCATTTCGATGGAAAACACCTGTACCGCGGTGGAGGCTATTCGAGAAGCTTGATCATTTAGGAGCATTCCACGAGGTGATAGCTTGGGTGCAATAATATCCCTAGTGTAGATTGTGCTGTACGCTCTCGGACTGTCCGCGCCTTGTAGACTGGGAGCTTTTGTGTCGTAGGTTTACTGTCAATCAATTAAAGCTTGTGAAGATCATTGGGTAGTCCGGAAAAAAACATGAATCATGTGCCATCAAGGTGTAAAAAAATTAATTTGTCCAGACGGCTTAATAATAAAGGCCACATAAACCCAAATATAGAGAGATTTTTCGCATTTAATTTGAATCGATGAACTGAGGATTGCGCGCGAAGGTAAATTTCGAAGGATAGTCAGTTCAAATCATGCAATAGAGGGATTTACCAAAATACTGATCTGACTGATTTTTCAAACTTTAGCCACTGATTTGTTTACCTTCGTGTATACTCCATGAACTGCTACCAAGGTCCACCACAAGTTTTGCATTTCTTGGCCACCGATTTACCTATATTCCCGTTTTGGTATACAGACAGTTCTGAGGTTCAATTTCACGAGGTTATTTTATAGAGGGAAAGTGTTTCTGCTGTGCAAAATATTGAAAAGTTACTGTCGTCACAATGCCAAACAATTACCCCAGGGGAAAATGAAGAGTTTTAATACTTCCTGAGAGATATGACCGAGATTAAGAGTCAGTGGCACGAATGCTCTACGGTCTGCCTGTCAAAATCCCGTACCCCGTGAAAACAACAATAACACAAAAAATTTCAAATAGTGTAAGGTGAGACACACAAAAAATTGTTATTCCATTGATTTGTAATCTTCCATCGTAACAGTTACGTCTTTTTCCCTATAGTCTGTATCCCAACCCCCTCCTGTTATTGTTAATATTGTTGTGGCTTTTGCACCATGCTTGTTCACAAGCCGCTGTTAAATCTCTCTCGACATATATATATATATATATATATATATATTCTGATGTAACCTAGGCTGAAAGTAACATCTGGAAAGGCGTAAAGAATATTGATCACCACACGAAGGGTTTTGCTTCCATGGGTTCCAAATTTCTTGACGTGGATTATGGGGGTAGCTTTGTTGCTCTCAGGAACGAGAATCTTCTGCTACTAGCTAAGAATTTCGCGTAGGGTTTGACCAATAAAATGTTTATTGTGAAAGTGAGCTTTTTTTTTAAAGCGGCAATGTGTAAATTTGTTGCCAATTTTGCGGAATACGGCGTGAGAAAATAGCTAAGGTACAAAATATGATATACTCCACTCGGAAAAGTCATATCGGGTCATACTCCGCTGATAGCAATGAATCATGCGCGATCAACGCTGGAGCCATTGCTTACCTCCGTGGCATAATACTTCGATAGAACGCATAAGCTACACCTCAAGCGGCTGCACTGGGACACCAATAGTTCATGCTCGATCGATACGCTTCTGTGTTGACCAGATTTACATCAATTTTGTTCTACACTTTCAGGTTAAATTCCATCTCTGTAATACGACCACAGAAGCAACTTTGTGTAGTGAACAATCAAAATGACTATTTTGGCCATGTATCCGGAACGGGAAGCAATATCTCTATCAAACTAACTACAATTAAAATAACGTAACGAGGGCTGTTGAACTCCACCATATATTTTATGATAGTTACAGAATTTTATATGAAATTATGAGTTCAAAAATTGGGCTGTTTTCAAAATGCACTATTATGTGTATGGACCCCGAATTTCTTCATGTTTATCGCGGAAACCATATAGTTCTACTTAGAAGCTTACACCAAACAAAGTAAACTGGGTGAATTTAGGCTAAGGCATGATATTCACAAGTAGTAAATGAGAACTGGCCTCGCACAATCGTATTACCAAATAAAGCTAGCCGAATACAGGAGTATGCTTGTGAATTAGTGGGACAGTCTAATTTCTCGAGTCAGTTTTACGACAGGAACATCACCGTGGCTGTTCTTAAAATTGTGATTATCGAAGTCACCACCAAGCAGAAGTTGCGAAAATGTTCGATAAATTAGTAAGTATTAGGAAATAAGAACACATTTTCTACATAATGCAGATCAGCGCTACATAGTCGTCTTAAATTCTTCAAAACAACTTTCGATAGACATGCCTGATCAAAAAGCTATTGTTCAGCAAATGTAGCTTCGTGTAGCGTATTCGCTGCATCCGTTCTCGTAGCTTAACCACAACACATTATTTTACGGTTCTTGCAGGAAATCCAGGGGAAACGATGAAAGAACAATATCAATTGATGTATATCCCACATTGGTAAGCATAGGATAAAATAATCTATGTCCCTGAGATAATATTACCTAGGCTTACGGATCTGAAAGGGGAGAAGACATTTTTCGGCGCAACGTTTCATGAAGCAGAACCCGATTTCATTTGGGATACTGTATACAGCCTGAAGAGAGGTTTAGCAGCTTAGAGTTAATACTTCAATTATTTTGGATTTCTAGATCGCGTATACTCCTAGAGACTGCGTTTTTTAATGTGCAACTAATTCGATCAACCTCAGTCCCACAGTTAAACCGAAATCAATACTAACTATTTTCTTTAAGCCTAATAGGTTGCTCTCTTTTGAGCTCATAACGCTCAGGTTAGATGTACTCATGAAGGAGTCCATAAGACCTCGTTGGAAGATGCGATGGCCATATTGACTGTCCAAGGGTTTAAGATAGAGTCACATTATATCATTCTACACCATTTGTCTCCTCCTTCATCTCGATCTTCATACTCTACCTGATTTTCGGCGGCCCTTCAATACCTTTAATACCGTTTTTTCCCTTGCCATATTATTTGTTACCCCGTCATGAAAAACTTAACCTTCTAACTTGAATATACACGTTCCCAAATGAAAATTCATAGTTAAGATATGCAACGAGTGGGTGGGTCGTACAGGTTGAGTTATGTTTTAACAATGACGGTTTGTCTAGCCCTGATTTGCATCATGTAGAAAAGGTGTTATAATTTCCTAATACTCACTAAGTTATCGAACATTTTCACAGTTTACGATTGGTGGTCGGATAACTAGTTAAAAACATTCAATCCATGAAAATAGTTCAATTGGGATGGTACAGATTGGATGGCCTCCTCGTTTCAAGATGTCTGAAAGTAATCAAAAATGTTCGAGATTCGTGTTTAACGTGTCGGAGCATTTCGAGGCAGCTGTTTTATTCTTCTGAAACTTCAATCTGACCATAGTATTCCATTCAATATTATCACACTCCCCATTTGATTTGAGACAGTCCTGATCAGTCTTCTCTATCATTGATAGACTCAGTATTATGTATTCTCCCCAATCCCGAGACTCTGAATCCAGGTTACCAAACTATTTCATACAAAATGTCAAGTAATATGGGCATCAAAACTTCTCCTGTTCTGTCAGACGTAAATGGAATTATATCGAACAGTTTTAAATTTTATTTTTGCATGAAAAAGCTGATCCGTCCTACCTAGTACATAAGTTATTCAATTTGAGGAGTGTTTGGGAGCACTGAACTGCTGTTTCAGCTTGGTTCTCAAACCGCGATTTAAGTCGCGGCAAAAGTATCACTCCTCCAGATCCCGCCTTTTCCAAATCATACGACTTGCCATAACAAATTATCTTCTTTGTGTGCCGTTTTACTGAACCTGTTAAGCCCTAGATCTACTCTCAAAAGATTTTACTCCATTCAACTGTTCTTCCAAGTCTACTTCCATAGAGTGTGACATATCTTAGTCATCGCCAGTAAATTTTGTAGTTGGTATATATATATATATAAATATATATACCACCGGCTTGTAGACAAGCATGGTGCCGACACATCAGTTAAACAATAAATACTCACAACCCTGCCATGCATCACAACCGCACGATTTCTCATATGACAAGACTAAGAAGAACAATTGCATTATGACGGAAATAATATCTCACATTCGTACAGATTCTTTTAAACAAAACCTTTTCTACTAACATGACGTTTATTATTCATAGAATATGTACTAGTGACATCAAAACTGAAACTCAACAAGTCTAGATGATGATTTTCTTTCTATAAGGATAAAGTCCGAGGCATTCACTGCTATCGACAATGGGGCTTCTCACTGCAGATGCATTGATGCAACAGCAACAGTGCTATCTGGATTGGCCAAAGCCCACTGAACCTAGATATGCTTGAAACATGACAATAAACTGTTTATCGGTAGAGACTATGTCACTTACAACAAATGCGCAACCCATTTTAAAAGGTTTTGGAAAACAAAATCCATTTCCAGTGCATAAGGATGAAGTGCGATGAGAAAACAACTAAAAAATTTGGTAATTTTTCCCAATAAAGATAACTCACATGATTCAACTCACATTGGTTACATGTACAATCATTGGGTATTATAGCACTGATTATGAGAATTCATCACAGATTGTCTATACGAAATGGGATCACGGTCTAACCACGGACGGTAAAAGAACTGGGAATGTCAATTGATCAGTTATCACTTGTACCAAATTTCCTGGACAACGCTAATTATGAAGTAGACGAGACCGGTGGCTTTAGACACCACGTCTACTCAGTGAGAGCCAAATGTTAACGCATCTCAGCCCCTCACGAATTCTGATTGTGTGATGCTAAACGCTACATGCATTTTTATCATTGCCACCTCACAATTAATTGAGAGTATAGACCCAAGGAAAATATGCGTACGTAAAGCAATTGAGAAGTGTGGCAGTGCACTGATTCATATTCAGAAATGCCTTCTTGAACGATGGACAGACCATTTTAAGGCACAGTTCATCTGAACCCGCCGACGCAAAATCCCCAATACCTGCTTCAGCTGGACGGATAATGTCAGTAGATATCAGTCCTCTATCTGAAATGGAGGTTACTTGAGGAATCAGTTACCTCAAAAGGTATAGAGCCTCCGGCTCATATGAGCTGTTCCCATCAGCGTTCGAGGATGGAGGCTCAGCGT
>UZAN01047528.1:11647-21647 GCA_900618425.1 Echinostoma caproni | reverse complement strand
GCCGGCTGAATGATTCAACCCCATTGTGTGTGTAGATGAAACGAATCAAGATTAATGTCTGATCAAATTATCAGCAGAATTAAAGGAAGATTTCAATTAGGATTATCTACCATTTGTTGGATAATCAACACGCCTGACTATCACGCTTTTGAAGAGAATGTGCCAACTTCATATTATGCTTATGTGAAAACACGACACCATTTTTCACTTCTAGGAATAGCAATCTCGAAATGGCTCAAACGCAGTCTGGATCTTATTTGCATTCTGAAGTTCTATTGGGCATGAGATATGCCCGGGTATCTGTTCCGATGATGTCCATTCGGATTCCGCAAGTACCAAAAACTGTTGTTGATCTTGGGCTTGTGGTTCAGTCCTTGGGTAAGCATATGGTGAATTTCATTATGCGGAGAGCAAATGAAACGTGAACTGAAAAGCTGGAAAGCACTGCACAACTGTTTCAAATTCATCGGCCTATCCGGGGATCGATTCTGGGACCTCTCAGATAGAACTCAAGCATACTACCCTCTCGAATGCCGGGAAGGTGAGCAGACCATTTTTCATTTTCCTTATGTACAATATAGCACAGTCCGTCTTCGCGAGGATTAAACGCACTACACCTTGTGCATCTCAACGCAATACTCTAGGTTTATGACTCAGTTAGGAATCATTCCAACCCGCTTACCTGTTTCATAAAATGAACATACGCGGCGCTAGTGGTGCATTAAACTATTTACATGTGACCTTGTTATTCAGTCAATTTAATTTCCGTCCGTATTCTGTCTCAACTGCGCTAATCGTATGTGTATGTGATAACAATTGATCGCAGTTTACAGATTTCTCATCTGCCCATTTCTGGAACACCATTCTATGTTTAGAAACATTGGATATCGGGGTGTTTGTGGTGTCTGCAAAATGCCGGTGAATCCGGAACACAGCAAAACACAGTCTTCTAGCTGCTCCTTAAGTTCGGATTGGAATTCAGATCTCAGTGATGATCTGGTGTTTTGTACTCACACGGGTGGGAAGATAACTTTGACTAGCAGGAAATAAGGCCATACTGGCAGCAATGGGCATAATAGTGTGTTTGATCAATCTTCGTTACACAAGCTGATTTTACTGTTTGAAGTTTGTATAAATATCTCCCCATATAGTCTCGTCATCGTTTGGCACTTCATGAAATTATCGAGCAGCTTTCACTTCCGGAGCGGATAAAGTAGAACTAAGTGAATTCCAGTTTTCCTAACTAATGCTGCATTCAACGTATGGTGTTGTCTATTGCCTAATACTGTGTTTGGGAATCACCATCTAACCCGTTCGTACAGCTGATCTACACACAAATACACACACGCACATACACGTCATCAGAATGCATCCACTTATTGAATTTTCCGATGCCGAACAACTCGTAATTTTTTCGGTTACGAATTCTTTTTGATGCCCTATCTGATTCAGATGATAAATGACTAGAAGAAATTTCTCCCCCAACCTCCTGAATCCCGAAATGCCATTGAGATCGAATGTTTGAGCGGAGAATCCGATTCGGGCTCCTCATTCACTTGTTTCACAATTCTGACTGGCTACAATTGTTTCCACAAATGTATTTTGCCGTGCAAAAGTATGCGCAGAATTATTGGGGCGAAGATGCCAATTGGGTTGTCCGATATGAGAGTGTAATCAATTTCGCAGTCCATGTGGAAGCGGTGTAAGAACAAGTGGGTCCTAAATCGGTCCTCGTGGTGGTTTGCTTTTATCTCAGTGGGAATAAGGCAAACGGGGTTTTTGTGATTGCTTGCTGTCGAAGCTTTACCGCATGGTTCATCCCGTTTCGAGAAGAGTAAATTTGTATTCTCAAGATTTTCCGTTTCCTCCGGAACACAAGTGAATTAATTCACTCCACTGGATATTGTTTTATTGTACCGATCGAATCGACAACTGTTCCGGGGTTATCAAAATTTTGATTGAACCAGTACAATTGGTCTGTAGTGACTTTTCCCGTGTGGTATTTCCTTTCATTTCGGATACAACTTTTATAATTTCTCAACGGGGAGTTTGTTCACAAATCGAATTCATGTTTAGCCCTCAGGTATACTCGAGAGAGTAGTTACAATAAGTTGGAATAGGTGTGACGTTCAACTAGTCGAACTAGGAAGTGGTACAATATTAAAAATCCTCTGGGAGTAGTCGTGACGAGGATAGAAATTTGTAAAACAAGCAATCCTGTGTTTAATAGGTTTGAGTTGCATTGAAGTGTTGGCTTCAACTGAGGAGACACAATAAAATAACTCATTTAAAAATAATAACAAGTCACAATCGGGCCATACATATGATAACTATCAAGTCACTACTTTTCGCAACACTACTAAGATAATCAGAAGTATCGATTTTCACCGTCGATATTTTGTGCTCTCAATCTGCTATCATCGCTTAGTGCATAAATTGTTACACAATATATATATATATCAGGATGCATGACAGAGGGCCAATCTTGGGGTAGTTAAGAGTAAGGGAGTTAAAACTTGATACATAAAAGCTTCGGTTTCGAATTAATGTAATAAGAAATCTGATCGCATCGAATGTTGTTGTCTGACTGCTGTGAGGGAGGGGGAAGGTAACCGGGAAGCAATGTTTTTAGGGGATTGAAGAAGTGAATGATGTATGACACAGGACAGCGACGTGTAATCCGTGTCAGAACTACGAGGTTAACATGAAGTGCAGTACTCCGGATTCATTCACTTGATGATTATCTAATGTGCCGCGACAGCTGATTGAGAACACGCGAGATGGCTGGTCAAAATCGATTCGACTCATAGCTTTTTCTTAATCATCTAGAACGGACAAAAGAAAATGAATTTTTCAAAAGAAAGTATCGGGATAGGTATCGATAGTTAATTTAAACAATCGGTTTAATAATTGTAGCAAGGTTGCTAGTTCGAACCCCTGCATTGCCGTCCATCGTATTAAACTATTTCAGAAGTAATATCATTTTCAGTCAGTTCTCTGTGAGCAATCCTAAATTTAGTGTTCAAAATCTCAAATATCTAGCGCATCAATGAGAGTGAATTGAATTTTTGCAAATGGTCAGGGAGTTGATTATAGTGGAAATTGGTCAGGTAATTCGTCAAACATACTGCATCGGAGGTGATTTGTTTATCATAATAATAAACTCCGGAAGATTTTGTCTACCGGCACCCCAAAAGACGCACCTTGGCTCGTCACACAAGATGCTATAACCATCGAGGAAATGGTTCTCCGTTAAACTAAATCCCTCTGACAAGGTATCTAATTTTTTTTATCTATCTTTGAATATCTTCGCGGTTCTCAAAACACACGTATGTGAAACTATGGACCTACCTCAAAGTAGATGAATGACTGTGTCTTGTGTTCATAAATTGTAAGTTTGGCAATAGCAATAAATCCATTCGATCGATTATTTCGTAAGACCTTGTATGGTTTTCTAGCGTAGATCTGTGTGTGGCTGTTAAGTTATTTGCCTTAAGTCTCACGGATATTTACAAAAGCATTCTTGGCCGAAAAACATTTCAAAAAATGATATTTCGGCGGATTTTCCCAAAAAATATCATCCTACTTGGATGTTGGGGGACTACTTAAAAGCCCTGCTTTATTCTATCCGATCGCGGTTACTAGTTTACACTTTCCCCGGGGTGGGAACGTCTTTCAGCTGTTACAACTCAACGTCAATCGAGATTCACAACAGCTAACCCGGTGGGTGTGGAGCAACCACACGAGAAAATCTTGTTGACACAAGCCTCTATAAGATGTCTTCTCGTGGTTGGTGCAACTTGACACTTCAAAAAGGAAGCTGAAGAGTGGTAAACAACAACGATTACCAATGAGGCAGGAAGAAGTATGAAACTGAAACACGACGAGTATATGCTTACAGCTGCCAGTTTGAGGGCCAAACTTTTTCATCGAAAGCAGAATTGTTATTGGCCATTCACCGAATTTATCAATGTAAGATTGGCATAGATTACGTAAAATATAATATTTAATCGTGGAATATTTATTGTAAATGGATGCAAGAGCACAGGAGAACGCGCGCATGCACACGAAGAATAATTAAGTGAACCTTTTGTCTTACTTTTCCTATGCATCGATTCGCTTCGTCCATACACACCCTCGGACATTTTAAATCCGATCTGTGGGCTGGCTAGTCTCTTGTCCTTCGAAGTATGGTGTGTGTGTGTGTGTATGTGTATGTGTGTGTATAGAGAGAGGGCATCTTGTTGAAAAATCACATTTCATTAGCCCTTATACGGGAATCCCGAGGAGAAAAAATGGTTGAAAGTTTTGACAAAAGCATCAGCTATATGATTAGCTTCGAGAATTGCCAACTAAGGGTTCCGGTTCACGAGTTCTTATCTCGTGCCTTGATAGGATATCATTCATAGAACTCCGTGCTCATTTTCGATAAAGAGCTAGATATATATATATATATATATAAATAAAGATAAAGACTCCCAAACAGTACCACTAATCAATGAAAATGTGTCATTTTTTTGAATGCTGGTACTCAGATCTTTTTCATATTCCAGTCCTCTTCGCCCTGAACCACTAGTTTGTTTCAATAAACGACCCGTTCGGGAATTCTATCACCGCGCTCCGTGACTTTGGGAACTGTAACTCATCTACCTTCCGCGATGTAAATATTCTTTATTATTGCTCCACTAGACATCACCCAACACATCAGAGGCAAGATTCTTGTGGTTCACATGGAGGTCACTTGGAAGACTGAAGACGAAGTGTGGTGGATGGCATTTGGTTCCCCTCAGGGACGCTCTTACAGAGGTAAGTGTGTTGAACAGAATCATGATCAAATACGTTTGATATTTTTCCCATACGATACTCTTAGCGTGCCAAACTCGATCAAGCCAATTGGTTGAGCTATTGCCAATGAAAGTGTGGATAGTGGCAATTTATGCATTCACAACATCAGTAAGATTTCAAAATCATTGATTTGCCAGATCGTTCCACGATCATTTGCACGTAAATTGAAAACATACGCAGGGTGCCAAAAAGAAGCAATAACAATAAGCAGTAGAAAAGTAAGATATAGGTTTCACTGAACTGCGAGCATATAGGATTTCTCGGGTTATGAAAAATAGAAACAATTAAGGAGAACGAAATGTACCAAAACAGTGTTTTGTTAATTCTTTTACCTTACACTTTAGTTATTTTGTTTGTTCATGTTATTATGAGGCACGTGATTTCAACAGTATCCGCGACACTGATTTCTCTTCTGAAACATATCTCTCATCGTTCCTCGCCAACAACAGTCCTAATCACTTGGGCGCGAAAGCAGAAGGCGGTTCGAAGCAAACGAAACCGATGTTGAAGCTAACTTCCCCGTACACCTTCTCTTTGTATTATGATCTGGCCGCCGCGAATTTCCTTCCAGCTTTAAGTAAACGATACAAATAGAACATAGTAAAGTAGACGATAGAAAGGCATACACTAAACGTAACCGATCACTTGGAGGTGGTCGAGTAATTTCTTCTTTTTAGAAGTGACTAACTACACCCAACACAACAACGACCCCATCATTGCTAACCTGTTGTTCTCACAAGGCACGAACAACGCTTCGAAAATATCTATTACAAAAGGTCGATTATATCCCCAATACGGAGAGGCCAAGTCTCGCTAGAGCACCACTGCAGTACATTCTCATCTTGACAGAGTATCACGTGTCATGGCGGCACCACAGATATCTCAGGTTAGCAAAGGCTGCTCTAGCTCCCAATTTATTTGAAGCTCTTAGCTACTCTCAGCTCTTTACGAGTGTGTTAGCTTTTCACGAGTAACTTGCATTTAGATGGAGCAAAGTGGGTACGATATCTGGACACCTCGATCGCACAGCAGTTTAGAGCATGCTGTAACAGTGCTGTCATTGACAACAACCCTGTTTCTTTGGAGCATTTAAACTCCACATTCAACAGAACATACTCTATGACAAATGTAAAGAGGAATGCGGAAATAGCCCTCCGTTGGCGAAGGTAAAGGACGGCGAAAGCAGGGTATGGGCCCCAACCCGATCCGAGGTATGACCAAACAACTCTTTGAGGATCCACATATTTTTATTAGGAACTCCATTTTCGTCGTGCGATCCCATCGATGGAGTCGCAGGCCGCATAGACGTCTAAGCATAGAATGTTCATTGGTCTGAGGTGATCATGATGGTGATTTGGCAACTGTCAGGTGGTGAAAAATTTCATCGATGCATCCAAGACCGGCGCGATGCCCAGACTACTAGCAGACCTGTTCTTCTTGCGTATTGTATAACCTATGGAAAGTGACAGATGCTGACATATTGATGCTATTGGAATAAAGATTATGCCTTATCTTCTGGTTGGCGCAGTGATTTTGCGGGCGATGACAACCGATGCATGTCTTAACCAGGAAACCTGTTCGGAGTTCCAAAAATTTGAGAACAGACACCAATTCTCTAGGAAGTTTTAGTTCGTCAACGTTGGAGAAAACCCTAACGGAGTCGTGCGGTCTCTCACGTTCCAGGGTTTGGATCTCCCAACGAATTTCTGCATCTGACAGTGGCAGTGTCGGGACAGACAACGCTAGGTGTGTCAGAATGGCTGTGAGCGAAGATGACACAGGCTACCAACTGAAATGTGTATCATAATGCTCCGCGCAGCGTGCATGATGTCACTATTGATTGGTTACGGGCAAATCGCCAGCTTCACAAATCGTTTCGCTCAATCGTGGATTTTTCCTGCTGGTGACTCAGTGTAATGGTCGCGGTAGTAGCAGTGGTAGTAATACGCACGGAACTCGGAACACGAATCACATAATAGGAATCGCAGGACACCAATCGAAGAGCAGCTACAACGGACTGGATCACGGAACCACTGGACCGCAATGGCACTGGCACGCAATGTTCAACGTAACTGAGACTCGAGGAAAAGGCCACAGGAATGGTAGTTCGTATTTCGTTTATTGGAAGAAATGAGGGCGATTAAATCATATATACAAAATAAGATCATTGCTTTTCCAGGCTTTCACCAATCGCATTCCACTATTGCTTGCGTCATTCTACTTCTGTCTGGACTGCACTGTCTCGGATTGGCTGGTGCGATCTGGCTATGATGTGTAATCAGAAGTAGTGACACGTACGCGCGTCATTGACGTCACCTTTGAAATTTGAATGATCTCAGGTGTCCGAAAACTGTAACGCGCCTGTCCAGTGTGGGCGTCATTTCGTAAGCCTGAATCACCACACTCGGATAAGATTAAATGACTTACGGGAGTCTCCCATGGCGGTGCACGTTCAAGCCACCACATTTCGAGATCGACGAGTAAGCTTGCGTAGTTTTCACGTCTCCTTTCGAGTTCGCATTTGCTTTCCTCGCTGCTGGCTGTGAGGGTTTGTCATGCCTCTAGAACGTACAGAGATTTAACTGAAATCCATGGTCTTGCGACACGGTGTGCGAAGCCAAAACTAACCATGGCAGCAGAATGCAAGTCACTTTTGATGGTAAACCAGTGCTTGTTAATTCTATTAGGTGGGACTGATTTTAGGTCTTCGAATGCATCATTTTGAAAAGTAGCTTAGCAAGCATGTTGAGACAGCCTGTTGCAGTCTGTCTCTTCCCGGTGTACGTTTGGAACCCTCACAGCAGCAAATAGACAACATAGTAAGGACTAACGGGTAGATCTGCGCCCACCACAGGTTCGAAGAGGGTGGCCTACGCGTCAGATGTTCGTATCAAATAGGAATTAGCGGTAATCAGAACATAGAGATTTATTGTGAAAGCACCTCAAAGACGGCTGTACTACTCTATAAATCTGATGCTAAGATCACGCTGTCAGCTACAATAGCCTTATGAGAAAAAGTGTCGCTGTTGATAAAAGTTACCCGTTATTGTATTACGGCTACATCCCGTGGGGGCGTATGCCAAGACGATAAATTAGTTGCGTCTATCGTGATGACGACGGTCTATTTTGCACGAGCCTGTACGTCTTATCGCGCACAACTGGGTCAGCTGGGATCCACTCTTTATCGAAACACAGGTCCTGCTCTATAATTGTGAGCCACGTTTACATCATCCCCGGGGGCCCCAGAAAAGCGTGAGTGATGGAGCTGGAGTCCTGATTCACTTAGATGCAACAAACATCAGTGGCTATGTTCTCAATTTAGACGTTTCAGGTGTCTATACGCACCCAGGAAAGCACGTTGAATGGAACTAGTTTTAAGGAACATGGAGATAGAGCAAGTATTTCAGATAGCGAAGGGTTGGGTGAGATTTGAACTGTAGCCGAGGTAAGATACGAGAGAATAGCGGCCAAAATCACATCTGAGACACAACTGTTAGTAGAATCAAGTTTCCAGGGGAAGTGGAAATGCGTAAGGTGGAGTGGGGTGAAATGTGGGAACCCTAGAGGAGAAGGCGCAGCGTAGAGTGGTTTGTAGTCATGGAGCTAGAATAGTCGGTTTGAGCAAGCTCATTATTCCTAGCTGTCGACGTTACGGGTTGCGATATGGTGACCGTTCTCTAGTCCACAACCTGGGTATACGCTCGGTAGCAAACAGCTCAAATCTTCCTAGTTTCGAGGTTTATTAGCCACCTTTGATCAGTTATCATTAGTTGCCCGATATTTAGCCAAAGAGATCAGTGAAGCAGATGGAAAAACATCGTTGATGAAAGCTCTAAGAATGGTGTGAATGGGCTACGATTGTCAGGCGGTAAAAGTATCCTGCACTGCACCGCCGCCTTCCTGAATAGTGATTTGCCGGTAATATATTTATTGAAATCAAATGAATATGCCGTTTCGGAAGTTGCTATCTGTTCCATGAACTGTCCAAACAAGAAAACTTTTGTGCCCGTGAAACTACAGTTGGAAGTGACCTGCACCAATCAATCAAATATGGTTTCCGCAGCTCTTCGTGGAGGAAATCTGCGATTAAATGGATTGCTGATTGCTTTGTTAAAAAAAGTACTCGACGTTAACATCCGACATAGTTATCGTTTCAGAAACACGCAGTATTCCGTTGAGTGGTTAACTCTATATTGATATTGATCCCCCGTTGTAAGTACGGACAGACAGTCTTTTTGTCCCGTTTTTGGATGAATCGGTACCGTTTTTTGACAACGACATTTCAATTACCCTACAGTTCCAAATTAGCCTTTTCTCCATATCAGTTACTGAGTGCCACAAGAACTTGAATACCGACACCCATAGAAGAGACTGTGGGAGAACGGAGAGCGGAAAATACAAACGATGAGCTGATCAAGGCTACATCGCGGCATAAATCTCCCGATAAAAACACGTGTATTTATTACTTCTGTTTAGTCAAAGTTGAGAGCGTCCATTGGCGGTCAAAACGACTACAGTGTAGAGTATTTCCTAGTTTTGGCCCCATCCACAACGGCGCGCTCACTATAAGGTTAAACACAAGGCACGTTAAAAAAAAGAATGAACAGTGTATTCAAACACACCACTCAGTTGCATTAACAAAAACGTATTTTTTGCTGAAAGTGAGTGACACGTTCCACATACATTCGTTCATTTTTACATATGACGAATTTAGCTCATATACGACTCGTGAAGTGCTGCTACACCGCGATCAGAGTGACCTTCGTCACCCAGCAATCTCATTACACGAGACCCATCATCGATATTCACGCTGCGTGAGTCATTCGGAACGAATGCGATCGGGGTGGGAGCGGAATCGTTCAGTCAGGAGGGCCAGACTGACCTTGAGCTAAAAGTACAGGTCCTGACCCCACTGGATAGGCTTGGACATTTATGTCCGTCGGTGAATTTGACCTTTTGCTATCGGGTCAGTTATGTTGCGATAACAGGATTCGATACTGCGATAAACCTACCTACGAACAGAGACACAAGAGCACAATTCGACTGATGCAGTCAATTAGTTTTCATTTCTAATGTAGCTCTGACTTTCAGCCCCACATTGTCTCGAATGCGATCTGCAGAGTATCAGTTATCGCGCACCGACTGAAATTACGCC
>UZAN01047528.1:0-10463 GCA_900618425.1 Echinostoma caproni | reverse complement strand
GCCTTGAGCTTGAGTGTCATGATAAGATTTGTGATGGGTCTCCGGCACACGATATTGGAAAAGTGTTCCGTTGAAAAGTCAAATAGAAAGGCAGTTGCCGGGTGAGAACATTCAAATCGTTGTGAAATCGGATGCACTGGAAAATGTGTGCTAAAACTCACACACACTTCGCGGTTTCTTCGGTGTCAAGAAATCCCGCATCAATTTGAGCTTTTTGTGGTGATCCCGACTTACACGACCGCAATCCAGGCACGATCAGATACAGATTTATGTCATCCAAACATCGTTCAGGAAGCTCAGCTAATGGTACACCGGGAAAACATTACATCAGTGCTAGTTAGTACATGCGATGCGTCTGCGCAAACGGTTACGTGATTGGAAGACGGTCCTTCAACCAATGATATGGTCTATTACCTTCTATAAAACGTGCTCCGATTCTATCAACATATAGGAGAATTCGCTACTATCAGCTCCTCGTCTATTTCATTTTTCGGGTTGGAGCCAATCCAGTTCTGAGCATTACAGTACGAGTTCTCATATTCGGATATTCAGTACTATTCCGATTATCGCACTGTTCCATCCACTGAAGTTGTTCAATCATCATTGTAAGTTTTTCCGATAACAAATCACGAGTGTAAGAAAACTTCAATAGAGTTACTACGAACTTTTCAGTCTTCGTGAAGGTGCCTCCATGAACACCATTTGACACGAGTCTGACGGGGGGAACAAATAAGCAATTCTAAGGGTGGAGGCGGAGTCTTAGATGTTGCAATCGCTCACTGGAGTAAGCGCAAGACCTCCATAGCTTATATGATGAATTCGTCGTATATACAGGGCGATAGCTGAAGAGCAAGGAAGCATTGGACGGCTGTTTCAACCTGGTTGAATCTCAACAGCAGTGTGATTCCAACTTGGGATCGAACCTGAGACCTCATGTAATGCTTGGCAACCGTGCCAGTAATCTTTCATCACCAGTGCTTGTGTCTCACTGGACGCGAGCATACTACCGTCTACCCATAAGATCCAAATCAAAAGCGGTCTGTATTCTCTCTGATACTGTTCTTAACATTCTAATCTTCCTATTGTTTTTTTATCCAAATAGGCAGCCTAGATATAGATGCCAACATTGAGGCATAAAAGCGGTTGGTTAAAAAATTTGAAACTGTAACCGCTTTGCACACACATATTCCTTAACCTTGTGCCGAGGAATGGTTTTGAAATGTTCCTCAATCCTAGCAGCCTCAAATAATATGCATGATGCATTAAGGTCGTTTGTATTGGGTTTGCGCGTTTGTGAGTAATGAAGGATATGGTTAAATTTCAAATGGGAATTCGTCGTGTATATTGCAAATGAAGCGTGAACTGAAAAGCTAAGAAGCACTGGACAGCTGGTTCGACCTAATTGGGTCTCCGCAGCAGTGTGAATCCATCGGTCCGACTGGGGATCGAACGAGGAAACTCACATGCAGAGCCACATAGAGCCACCAAATTCCACGATCTGCATCTGTGATTTTACGTGAAGTAGAATGTAGGGCGTCCTGAGGGAACCAACTCCAGTTGTATACTGGAAGTGAGAGTCAGTTTGACGTACGGTAAAGTGGTAAACCATTGCTTAATGGGGATGGATAAACAATCATTGAAAAACACAACTCACTGGTTCTGCATGTAAACAAAAATGGTTTTAAGCGAGAAGGAGACTGCTTGAGGAAGTGTGCACCACAATCTCAACCAGTTCGTGAACAAAAAGAAGCTTTCCAAGGGATTGTTTGGTTGGCTCTTGGGGTCATCTGATGTGGATGACAATGCCTGGGACCTCGACTCAGGAACAACTAAACGTAAAGTGAGGACCAGAGCAAAAAGCTTGGATAACCGCAATCTACAGTAATAACAGTAAAATCGATACAAGGAGGCCATTGCGAAGCGATGGAGAGGTAGTCAAGCAGTGAATTTTAGGGCTTTTGCTAAGCCGCGGTCTCAAGGCACGAAAGAGGACTGCACTGTTCCACACTGGTACGCATTTCGTCTTTGTCAATAGTGAGAATTCGAAAAGGTGTTGCAGAAGGCCACTGCATAGCGGGAAACCAAGGGATAGAAAAATTAGTTGTAACGAAAATCCGTTTTGCATACTGGATCGGTTTCGGTGATATAACAGATTGAATGGACACGCGCCAGACAACCTGTAACCTTAATTAAAGATGAAATGCGAAAGAATGCATCTATTGTTGTCACTCTTTGTCTTTATTTTACTGTTTAGATGGAACGTGATTTACATTTTGGTACGTTCTCATTCAATTGATTAGGTCACCGAAACCGTGCACACTCTGATTATCTATAAATTCATCTCGGTTGACGTGATGCAGGTAGACATTATTTTGGTTGATAATTGTGAAACGGACTGATTACAATTCCAATCTAAACACTTGAATAGACATTGNAAGAAACTGGCAGGGATACAGGACAAAAAGAGACTGTTGGCCCATAATTTGACGATTTAAACGATTTCATGTGAATAATGGAAAATTTGATTCTATTTCAAATAGGAATTCGTCGTGTCTACAGCAAATGAAGCGTGAACTGAAAACCTAGGAAGCACTGGACAGCTATTTCGACCTGGTTCGGTCTCTCTCATCAGCACTTGCCTCCGGGTAATGGGTCGATTCGAAACATTCTCAACGGTCTGACCAGTAGTCCGGTGGCCGAATGGGTAGCATTCTTGCGTTCTGTCTGTGAGGTCCTGGGTTCCAACCCCAGTTGAGTTGGTGGATTTGCACTGCTGCTGATGAGACTAAACCAGGTCGAAACTGCTGTCCGGTGCTTCGTAGGTTTTCGGTTCACGCTTTATTTGACAGATACACGACGAATTCTCTTTTGAGATTTAAACGGTGTTGTGATGGAAAACGAACAACTGTATCCGTCAACCCCACACGACAGAAATGGACCTTTATTCTCAAATAGTGAATGGTCTTACAAGTGCGATGCAATATCTTGATTCATATGAAAGAGAATCTCTGATAAACTGAGCTGAATATTTCCCATGGAATAGTCGGGCATGGGATAGACAAACGGTATTCAATCGGATAGAACTGTAAGTGACTGTCGAGTGAGGAATTAACAATCGTTAGAATTCGACATTCATTATAAGAGACAGGTCAGTGTGCAGAGAGCAAAGGAATCTTTATTCCACTATCTTGCTTAGACACTCATCCACGTGGTACGGATATTCCTCAAAGTACAACTGACAGGCTCCATGGTTTAGATGCACCTTGAAATAATAATAATAATAATAATGAAATCCAATTTGAATTTGTATCACGAGCGGAAATATAAGCAACACCTCACCGAACCAGGATCACCCGATCGATTAAAAAAGGCGGATGCATACATTTAATTTATTGGAGCTCAGTTAAATTTGTGCATTTCGCAACTTGAGGGGATGGCATAGCTCGGTCAACATGATGTATCCATGCCGTTAAACGATCGAGCGTTTATTCGTTCGTTCAATCCATTGTGGTTAAGAATGCAAATAAGATGAATTCGAACTTCGAGGACCTGATTCGAAATGTGAATTCCATTATCTGTGGGTTTGATTATGAAAAATTGATCAAACTGGAATAGCTCACGAATTGAGGTACTACTACTACGACTACTACTACTGTTGTATTCCGAAGAACACGAAAAGCTCATCAGAAGCATACCTTGGCAGCACATCACGACACACAGGGTAATGTGTAGAGCCGGTAGTGTTTATTCTTCCCAAATATATTACCTGGTTNCTACTACTACTATATTACAGTCCCATCAGCAGTGCGAATCCATCCAACCAACTTGGTATCGAACCAGAGGCCTCACGAGTAGAACTCAAGCAAGCTACCCACTCGGCCACCGTGTAGCTGATCAGACCGTTCCTCATTTTCCATTCATACAATATAGGACAAACCATCTTTGGAAGTTTGTTGCAGGCATAGCGCCTCGCTCATCCCAGCACTAACGTCCGGGGTTATGACTCGATTGGAAACGTTCACAATGGTCTGGTAAGCTATCCAATGACCTGATGGGTAGTATGTATGCGTTCTGCATGTGAGTTTCCGGGTTCGATTCCCAGTTGGGTCGATGGATTCGCACTGCTGCGGAGACCCAACTAGGTCGAAACTGCTGTCTAGTGCTTCTTAGCTTTTCAGTTCACGTTTCATTTACTATGTACACGACGAATTCACATTTGAAAGTTATATGTGCTGCACGTTTTTCACATTCACCTGAATAATCACTTTTTGCTAAATTCCGCTCACATCTACGGGTCATAATCACTCGATATGTGTAACGCTATTACCCTGATTTAATTTCAGTTTGTGTACTGCTTTTATACCTTATTCCGATGTTCTATTAACGCTCTGGAAGCACCAATAGAATGTCTATCTCTCAAGTATCAAACCAACTGTAGCTTTGAATAATATAAACAGAGATCATGGAAAGTACCGTAACCAATAGTACGACACTCACTTATTCTTATTCGTTGGGTTCAAACATCGGCATCTTTTTTAGAATGAAGTTGTCCGAGTAATTATCCGGATTTCGTAATCCGTATCTCTGAACTTGTATGCTCCTACTGAACACAGCTACTCATTGGCTACATGTATGCAATAAAAGTAAGATACGGAAGGACGATTGACGCTATCATGTGGCATCTACCCCGTGGTTCTTCCCACCTGGCTCCCACCCATCAATTTCTCTAGCAACTTAAGTTGTATCAACGAATGAGAAGAAAGGGGTCGAACTCGGCTATGTCAACCGTTTGTTTCTGATGAAAATGGAAACGACCATATATATATATATATATCCTTTCTTCTTCCTTCATGGTAGTTACAAGCATTCATTATGAAATGGAAGCGGGCAATCAAACAGCTGCAACATAGATGAACTGAAACAAACTACTGGTTGTGCTGCTTCGAAGATGCTTATTACCAATTGCAGTTTAAGAATTTTAATTTTTACAGAATTCAGACACTGTTGTTAAAACAATGACAAAGGAAGTAACGTGAAATACATATAATCCTGGACGCCTATGCGCAAGAAAAACGACTGNGGGGGGGGGGGTTGTACTGGGGGACTGACGATGGTCAAAACACCATCCAAAGGGTTATGTTTCGATGGGAGGATATGTAATCCGTGCGATAGATTGCGCTCATTTGGGTATGGCCATGGAGTTCGAAAATTACATAATAACTCTAATGAGGTGAACGTATAATACGGGCAGCTTTATTTAATGCTGAGCCAACTTGAATGTTTGAACGATAGTGGACCAACTCAAATTGACATCTTTTGTTAAAATTGTAAAGAATGATTGGGCTTGATGCTGACAGGGCTTCAGACCTTGTTCTCTTTACACCTATTTTTGCCGCCGGCTCACGTACATACCCAGTATTCGGTCTCTTCTTACATGCAATTGCATCCGTTGCACTAATCAAACCCTGCTCAACGCCAATTGTAACGAAGATAGACACATGCTTCTCATCGAACAAACGAGCCGGCTTTGTGTTCTAGGGGGAATTCCCAGGATGGTAGAAAACCAATAATCGGATACATGACAAACATGCTTTGCAAAGAATCAAAGAACACGAACCACCGGTATGTAACACGTGTATATTCCAGGCGGAGAACAAAGTTTGAACGTCGAGAACAACGAAGCAGTTCTATCTACGTCAGGNGTCTCGTCCATGGTAATTAGAATCATCGTGATTCGGGATTTCGATCATCAAATGGCGTGTGAACACACATGCCAATGTGCGTGTTGCTCGATCGGACAACGCTGATTTGTTGGGCCGAGGTCGGAATGACACTTGACCTTTGGTTGTTGCTACTAGGGGGTGGTAGGTGGGCGAATACCCGACCTTTTGGTATGACGATTTGCGCTTGGGGTTGGGAGATGGTACGCGGCTGATCAGGTCCCGATATTTACACTTCGTAATTCCGACTGTGTGCATGGGTTCTTAAAAGCATAAGGGAGTGTCTGATCCTTGTGTCTGGATGTGCCAGATACGAACCCCATCGTTGAATAAGGAAGTCAGGCGTTTGTTCAATCTGGGCTTAGAGTCATGTTTTTCTCTCCGAGCTATCTGATGGCATGAGAAAGAGATCAGGTTTATGGGACGAAGTGATGCAGACTGCTATATTTGACCTTAAAAACACAAATGATCGGTGTTGGTGTTTTCTCAGAGCTGGAAGTGTTGTTCGCCGACGTTTTGTAACCGGGCTAGTCAACATTATCAGTGCAACTTCGGGGAAGATTCCCCGAGATGAGGATTGAAACTCTCAGGGGATGCATTATTCAACCAAAAGTTATTAATCGGAGACTGTGTAGTTCGGTTGACAAGTTATCTGTATCCGAATTGGTGACGTTAGAAGTCTTTGTCAATGTTTGGTTCTGGCTGGAGTTTCGCGTTCACCCTTACCCGTCTTCACCTAGTGACTTGGCTAAATTAAGGTCTTATGCAGTTTTCGTGGATACAGGTCCCGAATAACAAATATCCATCACGGAAATTAGATCTTCATCATTCTGTTCTCGGCCCTCGTGCTAAGATCAGTAAGAAGATCAAAATTTCGGGCGGTGTGTGACATTTGTGAAGCAAATATACAAATTTAGTTCGATGAGCCAGTACAGTTTCGTAAGCATGCTTTTGCGAGGCGTTCATCCTATCCTTTGGTCAGTTCATTGCATGCCTGATGATGGTGCCATAGTCAAGTCAAGTAAGCACTGCTTGCAACTCTGTTGAGCTCATTGTGCTCAAATCAGATGCGACCAGGTTTCTGAGTTAGGAAGAAATCCAGCCAAATCAGAAACAACAGAGTGCATGTAAGCCTCAGCGGGTGAACTGATGTGTTCAGTACGAGGAGGAGCCAAGAAGAATGTATAGCACAATCCAGTTGTAGGAGATGGAGGGCAATCAGCTAAAGAAACAAAAATGTTTTACAATTTTTAACAGCCTGTTGAACCACAACATGCTGTAAGAAATATTCCTGATGTATACGGTCTTTTCTAAAAGGAAACTTAAGAGATTTGATCGGTGACAATAACAGAGAACCCATTCGGCCAGTGAGACACGGCGCCCCAATAATGAAGTGCACGGGGATTAGAAGTGCTTCGGGACTTAAAACACACAATGTCAGCCTTCTGGCCCTTGGAAAAACCCGTGACTTACGTGATGAGATCTGATGAACGACAACTCCAAGATATAGGGCTGATGGTTTTCGGTCCCTTTGTTCATATAAAAAGAATATGACATGACCAGTATTTGATAATCTACTGTGTTGATAACAACCTGTCACAAGGGGAAAATTCGATATTAGACCACTCACTGCGGTTTCTCTTTAGGTTCCGGGGTAGAGATTAATCAACAAAAATGA
Organism: Echinostoma caproni; assembly: GCA_900618425.1. Taxonomy (NCBI): domain Eukaryota; kingdom Metazoa; phylum Platyhelminthes; class Trematoda; order Plagiorchiida; family Echinostomatidae; genus Echinostoma; species Echinostoma caproni. The sequence goes on along the minus strand of UZAN01047528.1, from coordinate 3,065 downwards.
AGGGAGTAGTACTGTTAAAATTTTACTACTACTACTCACACGTGAGTAGTACCTCACAACGATACTACAGACACCAGTAGACGTAACTATAGAAATCAGATGTATAGTCTCAAATATTTTCTTCGTGTTGCAGGTATAAAAGTTATCGATTATGAAAGGTGATTACAGATACTTTATACTTGAACAGTTTGATAGAAATTTTAATTGTTCAGCTAGATAGAACTCAGATACAATCGGGATATTGGAATTGAACATTGTGTGTGTGTTTGTGTGTAACAATCTTGCCAGAATTTTCCTCGGCTTTTCGAGTAGACATGGTTTCACGGTCGGCGGTGATAATGCGCGGAATGAATGTTCCGGTGGAAGGAATTGAAAACTGTGCTCACCAAATTGTGCTCCCGTTTTCTGGGTTTGGAATTCATTCATTCAAAAGGAATATAGATTCATCATTTTTAATCTGTCGTTGAAATAAAGGCAGCGTGAAGATAATGAAGACAATAATCTCATGTGGAAGAAACGCAAGCATTTATCAGATATTCATCTTCATACGGAATTGTTCGTGCAAAGCTGACTGTATTCTGCAATCTGTGGCCAATATACCAATATATAACTATAGTTCCCCAGCACATAGAATGTTGCTATGTTGATAGAATGTTGATATTTGGTATAACTATGAATCACTGAAAACGAGCTTGTTCGCCACTCCTTGTTCTATTTGAAATGTGCTCAGTGGGACTGTTTAGACGATTAAAGCAAGCCAAAGATCCCATCGTATTTCGCGGGCTTAACAAGTATGTTAAGGTCCGTACGAAACTGACTCTGGCAGAGGCTTGAATTCAGTTCATTGACGAGTGTGTAACAAAATGGGAATTTCCGAAACAGTATTGGACATTGTTGGGGAAAAATCGTGTGAACATAACCAGTGCAATCCTTCGCTGTCTCACTCTCAATGAGCGTGACACGTTATGTAATCATCTTGTGGGTTTAGAACGGAATTATGTGACTTCCGCATGTGTGTTGGATAATCTTTCACCGATTGAGAGAAAATCTTTCGAGGATTATGTTCAGTCGATTGTGGCTAAGCAAGTCGAACGCATCCAAACTACGCTGCGTCGGCGACTTAACCATGACAAGCCAATGGGTGAGTTTTCTGCCAACCCTGAGCAGTATGTTCACAATTTATCATTTGTAAATCTGGACAAAATGCTGTTAGAAGTATTGTCTCTGGGACCAAAGTTTTGTTGTACTAATGGCAGACCTAAGCAGCCTGATGTAGAGAAATAGTTTAAAAATCTATATGCACAACTGCCTGAGCTCGTTCCCTCGTCAGCCTTGGAGTTGGAAAAGCTGAAATGAACCTTAGTCAATGCATGCTATCAACATCAGAGCGTGAAAGTAAAAACAAGTTACACCAGAGCATCTCACACGACTGAGATACTTGCAAAAAACAAAGAAATCATGATATCCAAACCAGAGAAAAGGGCGGGAATCGTGCTTCTGAACCGAACGGATTATGTACAAATGATGGAAGCCATATTGATTGACAGGTCGAAATTCACCAAAACAACAAAGGATATGACCGCTCAAATAGAGATTGCCTTATCAAAGATATTGAGATCTTTAAAGCAAAATGGAGTAATCGATGTGACCACTTTCGAACGAATCCGGCCAACTGGGACAACGATTCCTAGACTGTACGAGTTGCCGAAGGTGCACGCGGAAAGGGTACCCTTGCGACCGATTCTGGATATGTGCAATTCACCATACCACACACTTGCAAAATGGTTAGCTAAATTACTAGAGCCCGTAAGAATGGGATTAGCGAAACACAGCGTACGAGACACATTCACTTTTGTGAACAGAATTCATGACTTAAACGTGATGGGTCGGACAATCCTTTCATTGAACGTTAGCTCGCTCTTCACCAATGTTCCAATCAGTGAAACCATCTTATACTCGTGTAGTTATGTACAAAGTTGAGATAGGCCTTCCTTTGGAAGACCTGAAGTAACTGCTTTATTTGTTGCACACAACGTCCAATTCAAGTTCAACGAGCAGATTTATTGACAAAAGGATGGTGTGTTTATGGGATCACCACTAGGACCGTTGTTTGTCGATGTGTTCATAGCGAAACTCGAAAATAACCAACTCAAATGTTCCATACAGGATTGTGTCATATATACACGATATGTGGATCATATTCTGTGAGTGATCAACATAACCTCAGGAACAAATGGGCTATTGAGCAAGTGCAATACTGCTCACCAGAACATGAGATCCACTTTAAAAATGGAAAAATGACGACAAACTGGCATTTCTAGACTTCTATCTGAGTCGTAGATTGGTTGATTCCGCGCAACGATCAGTGCATAGGAAGGCGACTTGGAAGAGCCAATATATCAATTTTCGCAGCTTTGCGCTGCTTAAAGTGAAGATAAATTTAGTTCGCTGTTTAGCAGATGGAGCAAAGAAAACTTGTAGTGGAGACAACAGGAGAAAATCTATCTACTATCTCCACACAAAATGGCTATCCAGAACGACTGGTTAGCAAGATGAATCAGTGCGGTGGAGATATTGTGAAGAAGACCGAGGTCAGAAAGAAGTCGGTATACACTGCCTTGTCGTTCAAGGGGATACATCAGCAGAAGTAATACAAAAGAGACGATCAGATGCTGTTAGTAATGCCTTCTAGGCAGAAAAGATCAATGTTTTGTTCACTTCCCAGCCAATTGTGTGCTTACGACTAAAGGACAAAATGCCGATTCTACCGTTTCATTTTGTGTGTACTCATTTACGTGTTCCTGTGAAACCACGTACATAGGCCGCACAGTCAGGCGTTTGTCCGAACGAATCCGTGAACATCACCCCTCATGGCTAAACACAGGAACGATTAAGTCACTCACTAGTGCAGTGGTTTCACACATAGCTGAAACAAATCACACTGTGAATGTGACCGAGGCATTCCGTCCCCTGTATCGGGTTCGTGGTCGAGTATCAAGGCGGGTTCGATATCGTATGCTAGCCACAGCGGAAGCGGTAGGAATTCGGCTGCACTACCCCCTTTT
>UZAN01047527.1:0-16145 GCA_900618425.1 Echinostoma caproni | reverse complement strand
ATCTATCATGCAATCTCTGAATTAGACAATGATTTCCACCAATTCTGAATTGCCATTGGCTATCATAAGTGTAGAGACAGGTTCCTGCCGTTCTTGGAATGGCACAATACACTATGAAAATATAAAGCATATGCCATACCTAAGTGGAACGTTTCAACTTGCCTTACATCACTTATGTATTATCACCGAGCTAGGTGGGCGATATCATCGGCATACTAGGTCTCTATTCTCAAAAAGAAGTTCAACTCCATCTTTCACTGCTCAAAGTACCTCTTTTTAGACGAATTCATCTAAGGCCGGCTCGAAGAGAAGCAGTTTCATTATGGTCCAACCGATCGATGATGACAAATTGGGGGTGGGTGGGTGAAAGTTTAGCATCAGCTGTAATTCCCTCCGAGGTTTTATGGTATGAGTTTTTAGTTCGAAATACAGCTCTTCGATACTCCTTACTTCAGGTAGGTACCGCAGAGTGCAAATTTGATCCATACAACCAAGGCCTGTACGCAATCCATCCAGCTCCCGGTGGATTTGGCTTTTGCAAACCGAAAAATCTAAAGAGCGCAGTACAAGCGCTTCATTCTTGTTGAGAAGAATCAATAACAATACACTCTCACCAAGTGTGTGTCACTGTTCGAACCCGGATGTGCAGCGTTGTACCACTTGTTACTCAAAGCTATCTGATTCAGCTCCGGTAGATTTTGTTGAGCCAACATCAAATGATTTAATGTTCATCCACCTAGATCCGAGCCTTGTTCACTTTCTTGGGGCATGCGTTATTGATCATCCCCGACGACCGCAAGAAACTGTGCTTCTCTAAAAAAGTTCAGTGACAAGAACATTGATGTTACACGGTAAATCACTTTTCCACAATTCCATCTCTTGCTACTTGAATGAGACCTTTGATCAACTGGAATTAATGTGCATTTTAGTAGCAGAATATTTTCCCAGAGCTACTTTCTGTGCAGAAATTGGGTATTATCAAAACAGCATGTATGCTGTTTGTCAAATACGTCCCCTATCTCATTCTACTTTCGACAGTATGACAACATCTACCCGTTGGTCCACATGACCATCATAAAAATAGTGCCAGCACCTTGTGACATATACATACACACAACCCCTCAATCCACGCTTCAAACACAGCTTTCGATGACGTTCAGTCAATAAGAGGCTCAAGAGTGCACCTATGGCACACAGAACCACACTTGTCTCATGCGTGAAACACATTGAGGGCTGCGGCTGATTCCTCTTTTCGATCCCAGATACTAAACAGGACCAAGTAGATCTTAGAGCTATTTACTATTAAGCATCCGAAATCTCCATCATTTGTCTTGCGTGGTCGTGTCGTGAGTGATTCCCTGTATTGTTAAACTGATCGATTCATTTACCCACGTTCCGTCTTGACAAACCAGACTGTATGTTAATCTTGTTCCGTGACTTCCATGATCCATACAGTCTGAGTGTGAGCATCGCGTATACCCAAAATGCCAATCCGACATGTGTGGGCTGTCGAACAACAAAGTGCACATTTATCTAGACTTCATAATAAAAATAATAGTTTACGCTCATACGACCGTAGATTGTACTACATAAATAGGTAAATGGTTAGAATGAAGTATTCCAAATTGACTATACATACAAATCCTCAATAGGGTGGGGACATTTTAGGGGACGAGTATTGTATACATCGAAATTCAATCACGTGTAGGCGCGTGACTTGCAGACTAAGAATGCGGATTTCCATAGATACCGAATATAGATGTGAACCACGAGAAAAAGAGGAAGGAACGTTTGCTGCTAATACTACTGCTGAAACTCACTACAATGGCACACAATAGATGATAGAAAGGAAATGAGAGAACCTAATAACCGTCAGGAATAATGGTAATGTTATTTGATCATGAAAGTGAGTGAAATGAGTTACCACAGATGCTCGCTGCCAAGGTCAACAAAATTATGGACATGAAAGTGGTGAGAGCTTCAGGTCATGGGAAATGTCGAACAATCAGACAAACACAGCAGTAGTAGTAGCCTCTGGAATCGAGCCAACCGTGCCCCATAGTCACCACATACGAGTAGCAGTGTGTTTCCCCACACTCGCTCATCTATCTGTACGCCATGTGAACTGGATACCTTGCAGCTGAGTCGTTACTCATTTGACCTCAATTAGGGAAAGTGACATTAGATCACCGAATCATCATCACGATTCTACAATCGTTTATTCCATAGGGGGTGAACCATATGGTACTTGGCCCCGGAAACAGCCCAACAACTGCTCACTCATCTTTCAAGCGGATCAGTATCAGATGACCTGAGCTCCGCATATCTTCCTGTTTACCGTAGCATTTTGTGGCTCACTTACCAGCTGATGGGGTGGAAAAACATTATTCCATAAAAGTATGCCGATAAAAGTGAAACTTGTTACTGAAAACACTACCTACCTACACAAAAGTTTCAGGTGTCACGGGTTCCTAATTGAAATCAGCATCGGTAAAAGTGAATAAATGCATAATCAAATGAGACAAGAAAATATGTACCCCTCCTTGAGGTTTTCTCTTCTAAGGCAATTCAATAAGAACTTAGTCAGAATCCCTGAAAAACAAGATCTGAGGAAATAAACATTCATTTAGGAAGTATGACATATGTAGAGTATAGTTGATTTACTGCGAAGATGCCTTACCACCAATATTTCGAGCGATGAGCGACAAAGTGATTTAATTTTGTAGATCGTTGCGTTTCTGTTACAGTCCGAAAGTACCAACTGACTAAACAGGGCTGCAGAAAATGCAGTCCAGGTCATAACCGATGATTTACCGTTATGGGAGAAATGGAGGATTTGATTAGTTCCGATGATAAATTCGTCGTGTAAATGAGGCCTGAGCTGAAAGGTGGGAAGCACTGGACAGCTGTTTCAACCTGCTTGGGTCTCATCTGCAGTGCGAATCCATCGACCCAACCGGGGATCGAACCGGGGACTTTACAGATAGAACGCAAGCATAACACCCACTCGGGGTTCGAATCATCTGCATCTAGACAAAGTAAACAGTGGTGAAGTTAATCAGTAGTATACTTCTGTTCTACTTATGTGTCATCCTTGGTTTAATTCTCTTTTAGGTCGGTTGATTCAAATCAAAGGAGCTGTAAACATCTGTACAATGTTTCCGACTTGTTTAGTTGCTTCTATTGCTTCATCTGTATACAATACAATTCACCACGTCATTGATATCAGTCTTCCTCCTCTAGCTCATTTTTCAAGGTCACAAATGATATCAAAATATCTCATTTACACTGATCACAAATTTGATTGTTAATCCAATCAATCAGTTTCATCGGGATGTCTGGGATGTGTGGGGTAAGCTAGATCGCGTGACCAAATAGCTTTGGACAGAACAGGCTTTGCTCAGACGAGTTGGAATTGTCTCACCTATGGCTTGTGAATGGCAATAAACTTGCCTTACCCGCATAACTCTGAGCAGACGGCAATATGTGTCAGTCATGTCTGTCGTGTGATTCACTTCCGCTAGGTTTCGTAGTTGTTCCTTCTTCAAAGATAATTGTTTTCGCTTGAAGAATGCTAGTTAGTCTAATAGCTTTGACATCATTGTGATGTGTCGAAACAAGCTTTGTGACATTCTGTGTTTTTGGTTCGTTCGCTTGTTGACACATATCAGTGTTGTGCAGTTCTGATTAGAACTCAAATCTTGTCGGTGGAAGCTAAAACGTTCACCGACCCCACCCATCCCTCTCTACACACGTACTCAACACACTCCTCGTGCGTGCCTACTAATAGCATTGAAATTCGTGCATAAATAATTAAGTATTATCTATCCACCGATTTAACAGAAATAGACGGTTCGTTGCTTAGATCGATATGGACATTTAGAGTTTATTTGTTTGTTTGTTTGATGAATACACCACTACATCTGTCACACTGCAGAAGGGAAGCACGACACCTGAAAGTTAGTAGTAGTATTCAAAACCCACCAAATTGAACCATTTTTTCCAGTGAATTGGAACACTAAGTACTTCTTTCAAGTCGATATTTATTTTTCAGATATCAGTTATTTTGTTTAATGTGAATGGCAACAAAGGATTGGTACTTATTGCCGATTTAAATAGTCGTCGTCATCATCATCATCATCCCCGAGAGCAGGTTTACATCGCCCAGTTTGATGGGACTGTTCAACATCTAAAGTGATGAGAATTGTTCTTATGGTTTCCACAAATTCCGTCTTTTTTCTGTTAAAACGTGACACTCAGCAGAACGACAATTTATCGTTTCACTTAATAGAAAAGTCAAAAGAGATCAATAGCAAACTGTGTTTAAATCCGATAGACATACTTAGGGATTATATTACTTAATTCGCTGAAATCTTTGTTGAAGAACCTGCGAATTGATCACAGGCACGTGGCACTAATATATGTGCTTCACACGTTGCACAAACTCCGCGTCAACAACTTCGTTCAAAGCACCCCTGTATCAGTCATGCATTTTTGAAGTGACGGAACAAACCGTTTGAATAGATAGCTAGTGGCAAAAATTTCGATTAATTTCAATATACAGGTATTGACTGAGCTCGTGCAACATCTTGATTTTTATTACATTTGTTCCTCTCAATGCATCGTTTTTCCAGCTTCATTCTCGGCATTGAAAATAACATTGCCCCACATCAGAGGCAACAGACCTGATATAATACCCACTTAATTCTCTGCTTCTATTACCACATGCAATTAAACTGTACGATTTCGCAATTTTGATGATGGTCGCTTGTGCATTAGTTGTAAAACAACGAAGTCATGGTAGAAAACGTAACTAGAATTTATTTATTAAAATGACTCATAGACTTCATGCAGGTATTGTACTTTCATCCCGTACATGTTCCATTTTCCCTTCTTCATCTTTGAGCACTACAGGCAGTCGCTTGAGCATGAATTCCACCAAGTTGACTGCCAAACAGAATTTGCAAGTTTCCCCAAATACACCGCACATCCTTACCACTGACGACCAATATCGAGGTAGCTAACTTATCCCTGTTTCTGATGCAGGGAAAACTTTCGATTAAATTAAAATCCCAACCGCTGCGCAGTAATTAAATGAATTTGACATTGAAATTGAAATTGACCCCTCCAGAGACTGCATAAACTTGAGAAATTAATATTTAATTAGGTCTAACCCGTTTTTACTACCAACGTCAAACGAGAAGATATACCAACCTTCATCTGTGAAAATTTGACTTCCGCAAATGTATTTAAAGTGTAGCAATCACCGAAAACCTCTCTTGTCAGTGCAAAATATTTCGCGATATCCAGATTGGTGTGCGCAGGAGACCAATAAAAAGGCGCCCGCTATTTACTTCCATCCCAACTCGTCAGGCGGCATAAATATTTACTTCTCTTGATAGGTAAAACGAAATTCATTAGAAAACTAGCTTAGTAGATCAGTTTTTACCGCATACTGAATTACTCGATGGCCACCAGTGAGATAAACCCGTTGCCAAATGAACGGGGATGTGATTTGCATTTGGTGGTAAAATCAATTATTGCACTGCTTTGTTAGGCCTTCCATAAGGGCTTCATATCGCGTGGCCTCAGCTGCACTTTTAATTGGGCCATCATTTTCCAAACGAAAGCGTGAAGAAAAAACGGCTAGTCTGCCCGGACTATCTCCAGATTGGTTTTGTGCAAATATTCTCTGCTGCGATCAAATACAACCATAGTCTTGCTTTGATGTGATCGGTTTTCTCCCCCTCGGTTTATGTTTTGATGGAGAAATTTCGTTGAATGTGCAACAAAATGGACTTATGGTCACATCGATGCACTTCCACAATACACCAACTTAGTCATCGGATTGAAGCGCCTCTAGATCACGTTGCCTCTCGGCGTCAATACTAAAACCTTTTGAACGTTTCATCCGGTTTGGGTATTGTAACACACCAAAACGCTTATCCAACGAGCCACACAAATCCAGGTCAACTTTCGAAGACTAACTCTTATTTCTCTTAGATTATGTTTTCAGTTCTTTCAGTATTGTGGATAATGCGTAAATAGTTTGGAGCTAAATAATTTATAAATTTATTTAAGCTGGAATATTTTCATTAATTTACTTATTCACTGTGCACTGAATGAAAAGAGATAAACAATTTAGAATAAATGTGCTCAACTTAATAAACAATCTCATGGAACAGGAATCATTTAATAAAAGAATGAATTCCCATGCTGCTTTGCTAAAAATATTTTCTAAATCTGATCGGTAAATTTTGAACTGCTACAAATTTTATCGTAACACTCAAGGTCATGCAAATTCAAACGGTGGTAAGAGAGATTTAAGATCATAGATGTGGAAGTTAAAATCAGGAATAAATACACTTTATCCATAGCCATTAATATACAAATATGACATTGGAGACTGAAATGTAGTTCCAAAACGAGAATGATGTTGCACGAGTTTGATCAACACCTGTAGGTCATTATTTTTTCTGGTGCGCTTCAAATCCCTGAATACTTCAATGTTGGGAGAGAATATTTGCTGTTAGTTTCCGTTTGAGTGAAACTGCATGACGATCACTGTCACCCACACCTAGCTCTGACAATTTTACTACCAGTTTTGCGGAGATTTAGCGTCACTGATAAGTTGTACAATCCACCTTTGCATTTTTATGTTTCCTACTCCCTCCCCTCATCGTTCATGTTACGAAATGCTATATATTGTATCCCTAAGAAATTCCAGAGATCTTGTGGTTTTCCCCACTCTAAGAATGGACCAACCGTGTTACCAGATCGACAACCACGTGGTTTGGATCCCGATTGATAGCCGACTATACGCAGTGAGACTCAGAGGCCCAAGTAAGGTCAAAAAGCAGAAACTATACGAAGGATGCTTGACTGTAGCCCGGATACAGCCATGGACGCCTTCTATCACAACCTATATGAGCTTCTTCTCAAAGTACCTAAGACGGGCGTAGTGAACCTAATCGGAGACCTAAACGCAAGCGTTGATTGTCTGTCAACCGAAGAGACCCACCTTGATGGCCATCATGGCCTTGATAGTTGTCGTTCAGATAATGGGGATGGACTTCTTAGCATGTGCTCAGAACACGGTCTGTTCCTCTTAAGCACGAAATTGTGACACTCAAAGCGTCACCTCGCCAATTGAGGTAACCTCTCTTCGCTACAGATGTGGAATCAGATTGGTCATACAACCATTAGCCATAGATGAAGAGGATGTGTGAAATACTGCTGTTGGTATTGGTCTACCTGCTTGGACTCTGACCACGCACTGGTTTGTGTCAACTTGTCTATGCGATTTGGTGGCCGCAAAATGATGCGGTGCAAACAGCCAAGCTCTCTGACCCGGCCGTGCTGGCCGATTACCAAAATGACTTTGCCGCAAGGCTAACTACTATCCCATCAAGAAGCGCAGATCAACACTGGACAACCATTCAAAACGTAATGAACTCAGCTAGATCACACAGTTGTGGCCTAACCCGTAAATTATCCAGTCTCCTGCAACTCTCTCACACTTCTTGGCGCGCGTCGCGCAATCCCGGCATACTGCGAGCACAATGAACAGCGCCTCTCTGAAGCGTGAACTCACAAAGAGTTTGAGAGACGACCGAGAGGCCTGGTGGGCGCTACGTGCAAAGGAGATGGAATCAGCTGCTATGTGTGGAAACACCCGGCAACTATTCCAATTAGTCCTCCGTGTTACAGGCCTACAAAGACAGTGCGTTAGTGAAACAATTTGCGAAATAGACGGGACGCTAATAAACAGTCTTCACTGACGCCTGAAACGCTGGGCAGAACACTTCACACCTAGGTTCAGCCAGCCGCCAGCGCTGGCTGCGCCAAGTAGTACTCTTAAGATTGCACTCTGGTCACTATCAACCGGGCCGCCCACAGAAGCAGAGATTCAAAATGAACTTCAAGTCCTGAAACGCCACAAGGCAGCTGGATCAGACGGCTCTCTACCTGCACTCTTTATAGATGGTGGAGAAGCTCTCGTGAGAGAGCTTTTGAGACTGTTCTCGGAGATCTGGGAAACTGAAAGTGTACCCCACACATGAAGAGAGTTGTTTGTTACATCTATCTACAAGAAGGACTGCCGCAACGCCTGTTCCAACCACAAGGGCCTAGGTCTAATTCCAATAGCGTCGAAGCTGCTAGCGCCCCTTTTTTTGAACAGATTAAGCAAATCCTCTAGAAGGAGGCTGGGTTTAGTGCACGCCGTAGTTGCATAGATTAAATTTTCACCCTCCGTCAGCTACTAGAACACCGCCACGAATACAGACGGTAAACTATTGTCGTGGCTTTGGACATCAGAGCGGGTTTCGACTCTATCGATCACCCCGCACTGTGGCACTGTTGGCAGAGATACGGAGTACTCGAGAAGTGTTTTACTCCTAAAAGCGCTCTATAACCAGACCTAGGGGAAGGTTATGGCCTACGGTAAACATTCACCTTCATTTTCTGTCACTGGTGGGGTACGACAGGGTTGCACCATCTCTCTGTTTCTCCTCAACTTTCCCATAGATGCTATCCTATAACACGCGTTATATAACGTAACAAACGCTGGCTTTGAGCTTCTTCCTAAGGACAGAGTCGTAGACTTAGAGTATGCTGATGATGATGCCTTACTGGGTGACAACGCACCTACGATTCAAGAACTGTTGAACCGTTTGGCAATTGAGGTTACTCTCTATGGTATTTCATTTGCACCTTCAAAGTGCAAAGTGTTACTGCAAGATTGGCAAGAACCCATTCATGCACTTCCGTTGGGTAATGACATCCTGGAATTAGTCGAAAGTTCTTTCTACCTTGGGAGTTGCATAACGGCTGGCGGAGGTGTGGGTGAGGAGATCGCTCAACGCGTGATCAAAGCTGGATTAGCGTTTGATAATCTGCGGTATCTCTGGTGTCGGCTGGACGTATCCCTTTCACAGAAAGGGTGTGTGTGTTGCGCAACGGTACGCACCGTGTTGCTCTATGGCTGTTAATCCTGGCCTGTCCAAGCAGATCACGTCCAACGACTATCCGCCTTTGACATTCGTTGTCTGCGCAATATCGCCCACGTATGGTGGACGCATCGCGGGAATAAGGATGAGTTCAGACGACGGGTGTAGGGATAAGATTGTCTTCCGCTGAGAGAAATAATCTCACAGCATCGTCTTAGGTGGTTAGGGCACGTCTTACGAATATCTGAGCAGCGCCTGCCACACAGTGCACTATTCGCAGACATAGATCCAGGCTGGAAGAAACAGCGAGGTGGGCAGGCTGTGACGTGGCGCAGAGGGTTAAAGAGACTTCTCGGATATGGCTTCCGTCGGGGCTTCCCGGCTCTCCGACTGGGGCCTCGAAGATTCAGATTGTCTTGTCTGGCGACACTGCGGAATAGGGCATCAAACCGAAGTCAGTGGTGTGAATGCATCCTCTCTTGGGTACAATCCCAAGAATAAACAAAAACGAAAAAGCTCAAAGTGACGTGCAGTAAACAAACAAAATAGTTTTTAACCCCCCCCCTCCCAAATTGACTGTTTTGTTTTCTCCGCTTCTGTACCTGTGTATTTCGTTAACTCATGGTTATTTTGGCCCCGTATGTATTTATGTGTGTGGTTTGAGACTAAAACTTATGCAACATGAGAATGAGGATACAAGTAACTAATGAGTTGAGATTCAGCAATACTAGTGACCAGATTGTGAATTTCACAGAGAGTTAAACAGCAACATGTAAATGATTTGACCCTATTAAGTTCTGTAATAGTATCTTTGAATGGAAATCTAGACTATTTAAGTAAATTACTTTGTGTGGCCAATAAGGAAAAACCACAGGCTTGTGGTTGGGTAGTGAAAATAGTGGCAGTATCGGTAAACGCTATCTATGCCTGGGTTCGAACTCCTACGAGGCTACTGATCTCCTCATAATTCAAACGATTTTAATTACCCGTATTTTTCAAATCTGGATGAATCACATGAATGGATTCTTTTCGTTTTTTTCGTTTTCTTTCTCCATTCCGGTTTATTCACAGTCCTGAAGAAGTGCGCTGGTTTTTGTTTGCAATATTAATTGAACGACTAATCTGTTTTGTTCATGGTTATCCTGAGTTGGGCAGATTCGGATTATTTTCAGTTATTGAGATGGTCTTCCGACAAACGATAGATGGCGCCAAAATCAGAGAGAGAGAGAGTTTGTTCGATCAATACTGAGCATATACGCACTCATGCCGGTGCTAGGCGAATCAAAATACCCCGTTACCCCCCCCCCCAATCGCACCAACTAACCCAGTTCAATAAATATCCGTTGAACATTATTTTCTATCTTTGAACCATGAGAGCGAAAATTCAGATCAAATCTCTGTCCCAACTCGATCAAACGGGCTAGTCGATGGTTGAGTTGTGTGTATGTGTGTGTGTGTATGTAGACGTGTCTCACCCACCGTATCGTTTTATAGTGGGCTGGCCTGTACCAAGAAAAAAAACCACACACATGAAGGGACTGAAATTGACCAGAAGAAAGTCCAGAGGCTATTTTTTAACTATGGAAATCAAATGTGGTTAAAGTTAGTTGTCCCTTTTTTGAAACTTGGCTAACATTTTGTTAGCCCCTTTAATATTGACCATTCAAAAAAGAGCGCAATAAACGAATTCAATCGAAATACTTGATAAAACTCAGTTATTTCAAATATGCGTTTGGACACGACCAGCTAAGGCAGAACGGTAGTGATAATGCGGTATAGATATCTGTATCCTTTCCCCAGAGAAGGATATTCCCGCACTGGATAAAATATCGACTTCGCATTCCTACATCTAATACAAGATAGAGTGTGATTAACACTATTACTACCAATAATTTTAGTCAGGTATCTTATTAGCATGAATGGAATGGAAATCGATTACAAGCAACCAATGCAAGCTAGGAACGGGATAGAGAGATATAAATAAAATTTGATGAAGCGGATTGAAGGGATTGTTTTTATTGATCACAAGTAGGCAGATAATGCAACTAATCTTTTGAAGGGGATAGAATGACACTGTTAAATGATTGGTTTGCATGAATTCGGCAGAGAGAGGAGACAACGGAAAACGGGTGGACAGATTTGTTCTTTAACTTAGACCTATACTCTAAGTATCTAAATCAGGAGCGAGCAAGCTTCGATTGTTTATTTGTGAATCAGATGGTTTTGCACATGTTCAACCACCATAAGATAAAAGGAAGGAAAATTGAGGCGATCCCAGTTAATGCGTGAAGAATTTGTGATTGAACAATTCATCACAACGTGATTGTTATGTGAACAAATAGAATTACTACAGAAGCTTCGGAGTTCATTATTAGGTATTCAGTAAGAGATAGACTGTGACTACCCTCGGCCATGCATTACCACATCAGAGTAAGTGTTTAGTGCTGTTCAGAAATGCGCACCGAAGAGCTCAACTCTCCGGTTCACGTGACTAACGCGACTGTTTAGCTCGTATTGACGTTTTTTAATTCATTGATCGATTTATTACAGTCTGTCAACTTAGAGTTTATCATCTTTAAATCAATAAAGACTTCTATGATTTTTTAACCTTATATCAAACCAAAGAGCATACTTGCAAAATTTAAAGAAACTAAATAAAGAGTGATAGCTAACTTGAGGATTTCTGCAGATTTTCCAGGAATGTGGTGATATGCCACAAGCGATCTCGCTTTATCAGAACACCATACGGTGCTGGAGTGGAATCAAGCATGTATGGCAAGGAATAGCTGTTAGGAATATTGATGCTGTTGATGATGTGATGGCGGCAGTGCAGTCTTTGATCCACACTGCTCGTTAAGGTACTATTTTAGGAAGGGAAACCCTTCTGAAGGATCAGGTGTTGGAATTTGCCGATTGCTAATACTAGTTCTTTGAGAATTAAGCATCTGGGTTTCATGAGTGCGGGTTAGCTAAATATTTCAATAGGATTAGAAATGTGTTCGGTAGTGTGAAAGTGGAAAATTTCAGGTTATGGGAGAGCTAGAAATTTTTTGACCAAGTGCGTTGTGCCAGATAAAGATGAGCCCGGCAACCAGTGCTACTATGATTGGCGTATCGGACACTGGGACCTAACGATAATAAACTCGTAGGATCTTTTATATATATATATATATATATTAGAGCGGCTTGGGAACAAGCATGGTGCAGATGCAAAACAATGATAATGAAGTTTTGGAGGATACAGAAAGATTAAATGAAAATGAGAAAACAGAGAACAGGGAGAACAAGTGAATGAATGAATGAAAGACCCTTTTATATTCCCGGAATATACCAGCAACACGCATTGTTGTTATTGTTTTCTGTCCCAATTTCACAAAACCGGATATGGCTAATCCTGCCATCCGATGCCGTTTTTATGTATTATGGGGAACAGAGTTTCGCCAAACAACCCGTACAGCAATCGCGCCACTGACATCTATTCTGAGCCATATGTTCCAGCGTCTCTAGTCATCGGCAATCCTCATCCCTTGGGCCCCGGCATGGAAGGTGAGCTACACCAATCGAAGCCAATGCTGAGGCTAACTTTTTCATACCTCTACGCTACGTCACGGTCTGACCGCTGCGAGACTTCTTCCAACCTTGCCCAGCACGTGCAAAGAGAGCACGGCGAGGTAGTCGATGGGCAGACATACGCAAAGCATGAACGAGCCATCAGAGGCGATGTAGAATGATTTCTTCCGATAGAGAACGACCATCAGTACCCAGAAAACGACAACAAATTTCGTTATTGCTCACCTGATGTTCCCACCAGAAACGAGCAATGCTTTGAAGGCACCGGTTGTTAAATACGGAAAGTCGATTAACATCCTCCGCTCGGAGAGACCAGGTCTCGCAACCGTAAAGCAGAACACTACAGGCCGCGGCGATGTACACCCTTCCCTTAAGGGACAGTCGGATATCACGGCTGTGCCACAGGTGTCGCAGGTTGGCAAAAGCTGCTCTATCTCTCACTATTCGTGATGTGATCTCTTCCCCAACCCCACCTCCAGCTGTAATTAAGCTGTAATTAAAGCTCTCGACCATTTCCATCTGATTGTCATAAATAGTCAACGCAGGCACCGGCTCTTGCCAGTCTTGCAAGCACTCTGAACTTTGGTGCAAAGCACATACCATACCTGGATACCTCTATCGCCAAGTGGTGTAAAGCCTGTTGGACTGCCTGTGCGTTGTCACCCAACAAGGCGATATGGTGCGCATATTCTAAGTCAAGAACTTTGTTCGCTGGGAGGAGTTCGACTCCACCGTTTGCTAAACCGAGCAAAGCGTCATGCAGAACATCATCTAAGGCGAAGTTGAAAAGGAAAGGGGATATAGGGCAGCATTGCAGAACTCCACTGGAGACGGCAGAGGGTGATGAAAGCTGGCCATAGGCCCTAACTCGACCTGAGGTATGACGATACAACTCTTTGAGGATGGACATATACTTCTCAGGTACTCCATTTCTCGACAAACGGTCCTATCGACAGAATCAAAGGCCGCGCGGATATCTAAGAACACAATGATCGTTGGTCTATGGTAAACATGACGGTGTTCTAGAAGCTGTCGGAGGGTGAGGATTTGATCGATGCATCCACGACCAGCGCGAAACCCAGTCTGCTCCTCGCGGGCATGTTCCTCACGCATTTTGTACAATCGACGAAGAGTGACGGACGCTAACAGCTTTGACGCTATTGGGATAAGGCTTAAACCCCTATGATTGGCGCAATCAATGCGCGGGTAGTTTTTAAAAATGGAGACAAAAATCGACTCCCCCCACGAAGAGAAACCTGCTCAGTGTTCCAAACTTTGAAGAACAGAACATGTAGTTCTCTAAGAAGATTTNTTATTCCACCATCTTCAAATAGAGCTGGGGGAAGGCCATCGGGGCCCGGCGCTTGGTGACTTCCCAAGGTTTGGATTTCCTTAAGGATTTCGGCCTCAGAAGGTGGGTCTGTTGAAACAGACCATGGGCCGGGTGCCGGAATAGCTGTTTAAGAAGCTGACGTTGGTGGCCAGCTGAACTGTGCTTTGAAGTTCTCCGACCAGCGTTCAAGATGTCGCTGTTGATTGTGAACAAGCGAGCCGTCAGCTTCATAGATCGCTCCGCTCACACCAAATGTTTCCTACCGGTGACTCGGATGAGATGAAACGGCTTAAGGGAGTTTTCCATGGAGTCAGAACGTCACATTTCTGATGCGTGTTGAGACCACCAGGTCTCGCGATTTCTGCGAAGGCTTACGTTAAGTTTACCTTTCATTACAAGCCGTGTTACGTTATGCTCTCTTGCTCGGAATTGACCGATATGCGTCAAGAAGACGCAGAGACTCAGCGGAAATCCAGGGTGTCAAGACACGGTGTGAATGCAGAGTAGAATGCAGAGCATTGTTGATAAGCGGCCAGTGCTCACCGACGTTGTCAGATGAGGTTGGTTTTGAAAGATGGCAAAGCATGCTGTTTGAGACAAAATATCGCGGTCGTTGTATCGTGCGTTTGGAACGCCCACCGAAGCTCATGGATAGCTTGACGCATAATAATGCGTGGCCGAATTCGAGGGAGTGCTCCAGTACTATCGGCAGTCTTAAATGCTACCCCGCCATTTGTGGCTTATAGCGATGTGGTCTATCTGCGTTTTTCGCCGACTGAGGAGGGTGGACGCCAAGTGGCGTATCGGTAGTTGGGGCGTCTGACGTTCGTACTGGCGAGAAATAGGAAGTGGTCAGAACATAGAGCCCGTAGCCGTTCCCCGTTTTCCGGTCGACAGGAATCTATTTCCAAAGTATCACCCTGATGCGCCTCACTCAAAGTCAGTCGGCCTACTCTAGCATTCATATCTTCCGCTAAAATCACGATATTTGCCTTACGCAAGACATTGAGTAGCTTTTATTAGAAAGTATCTTTGACCGTATCTGGGCTACGGCTTGTAGATGCATACGCTGAGACGATAAACAAGTTGCGTCCTTCGGAGAGACGGCTATTTATTCTGCACGATCCTCTAAGTCTCACTGCGCATAACCCACTGTCGACTGGGATCCAATCCAGGAGCGCGGTTTCAGCTCTCTCACTGAGAGCCACGCCAACGCCAGCAAGACCAGAAGCCGCAGCCTCAGAGTCCCCANTGAATGGGTTTGACGGGAACGTCAATCGGATAATGGAGCTGGAGTCTTGAATGAGAGTCTCATGGATACAACACGCATCAATTGCTAGGGTTTCGAGGGTACGAGCTAGACACGCCTGTTGTCCTTTACGCATCGAGGTACGCACGTTAAATGTGGCTAGTTTGAATTGGCATCGAGGATGAAGAAGAACTTCAACTGGTGGAGAAAGATTCGGTGAGACTTGAACGCTATTCGAGGCAGGACAAGAGAGAAAAGGAACAGAATTTTCATAGGAGGCAAAACTGGTGGTAAGGTTGTCTGAAGATCTTGATAATAATAGAAATGTTTGAGGAGGATGATTGTGAGATGGAGGAAAAATTGGAAAAAAGATGTGCACGGTGTAAAGCGTTTTTTTTCACGAGTGAGGAGAACTGAAAGAACGAGTTATTGATCAAGCTGAAGTTTGCATTGTGGGCTGTTGTACTACTAGGTCGCCCAATCCATGGTAGGCCTTGTTCGAGGATGCACTCTAGCCTTTATGCAACCAAGCCCGAGCTACAAGGCAGCAGTGTTGTTCCAGATAAGCCGGTGACCGGTCGGTTGGTTCATTCACCTTCTCTGGAAGACCTTGTCGGGCTAATGGATTTCGACAAGGGAGCAATGGCCGTATTCAGTGGCGGGCCACACTAGCAAAGTCACAGCGCTGTCATAAGATACATGTGGTGTTTTGTGTAGAGAACCTTTGCCAAGTGGTAAACCCATCACATCCTCAACTACTGCCACTGATCGTCCGCGACCGCTTATTCAGTGAAAATAAACCCACCTTATTCACAGTTAACCGCCAGTTAACGGCCATCCCCCTATCCGTGAACTGGGGACGCGCTCGGTAGCATACAGCTTTGATCATATGTTAAACAACTGGGGTAGAAATGAGGATAGGGAAGGATTTTTCAGTTTACAAGGATTTACAGGAAATATAAAAGAAATCTATAGTTAGAATTAACCATGTGTGTGTGCATGTGTGGATGTGTACAGTGTGTGTGATGCACGTGATTGGTTA
>UZAN01047526.1:0-19279 GCA_900618425.1 Echinostoma caproni | reverse complement strand
TCAAGAAAAACACAACGAACAGACTTGGCCCAGTGGTAGTTCAATGACTTGATGATAAAATGCACTAGAGTAGATACGGTGTCCAATGTAGATCTGTTTGGTTTGTATGCAAACTGAAGTGGGTCGTGAGGAGTTGTGGTGTATGACTGCAACCTGCTCATGATGGATTTTTCAGTTACCTTTGGACCTTACGGTTCGACTGGGAAGATAGGAGGACTCATTGACGATGGATGTCATCATATTGATTAGGGAAGCAGCTCCAAATTTCATAAGTGTCGGAGTAAGACCGTCAGGACCTGCAGCTGAAGATGCTTTGCAGGTTTGAAGAGGCCCAAAGATTTCATCATTGACAAAAACCACTGAATTGCACTCATTTCACGAATACGGGGGAATCTGGCTCTCATTTACCAGATGGACGAAAGTGGAGTTAAGGCTGTCTACGTCCGATGGGGTATTCGATTGTTTCCTATTCTGACAACAGAGAAGGCAAATACCTTACCGTGAACGCCCTGTGCTCTTTGTTCGCAGAATTTCGGTGGCAAGGATAGCAATCACGTGTGGTCACTCCGACCTGATTAAGGCAGAATGGGGCTTTACAACTGATGCATGGTAAGCATGGTGGGCCCCCTTCTTTCTGCTTTCTTAGTGGGTTCAAAAAGGATGAGGTGATTCTATCCTCAAAGACAAACAGGGTTCGCTAAACTACGTTTTCACTTAATGTGTGCCGCTGGTGTATTCCGGGAATTAAAACATTGATGCCAAGTGTAATTTTGTGATGGGAAAATTAGGGATGATAACGAACGGATAAATGTTTAATGTATTCTTTATAATAGTTATATATTACTTCTGATTTGTCATAACAGATTTTTTCCCCACGTCACTGCCTACGTTGTTGGTAGAAATCAAAGCCATCTATTCGCACAAGCTTGTCCTCAAAGTTTTGAATCAACCAAGTTTCTCGTACACATAAAAAACACATCTGTATGAATTAATGAGTGTATTCCAAATGGGGGTTAAATCCGAGATGTTCGCAAATAGCCATCGAACGTTAGTGCTGACCAATAATTGTACAGTAATCTTGGCGGCGGGGTTCAAGTAATTGCGGTCGACTATATGAACCGCCTGCAAGCATGTTTCTGATTCGCACTCAATAAGCAAATAATTAACACGAGGGAACAGCAGAATTCATAGGTTTTAGTTGGAGCGCATCCAAATGAGAATAATTATAGGTCCTAAGCATGCTTAGCATCCAGATATGAATGAAAAAAAACTTGACGACGAGCACGAGAGTGTAGCGCAGTCAATTGATGAGTGCGTGGTAAAAATTTATATTTCTTTCTCAATCCAATCACGGAATAATGAATCAAAATAAGTAGAATAGATTGAATGAAGTTCATACTGAGTTTATCACCGTGAATTGTTGTGCGGATTAGTAAAATGTACATGACTTTACCCCCAAAATCGCCAATGCGTTGCGATTTTTTCTGCTCCGATCCAACAGACTATGTGAAGCCAGAGATATGGAAAAAGAATGTGGTAGACCTGTGCTACGTACGCATTCTTCGAAAAGTTTCCGTTGCTCGTCCTATCACGTGACACAGCTGTTCATGACAGACGCTGACTAATGTCCTTCCAATCCCGTGTTGTCCGTGAGCCAGTTTGACCTAGATTGAGGTCATCGTTTAAATCGATTGATGTACTCTCACGATCATTCACTCATTAAATCGTGAACGCAATACCGATCAGCACACTCTCTTGTGTGTTCTGATTTCCTGCGTAGGGTTACGGGCCCTAAACATACTGTGCACAGCGTCGCGCTTGGGATTTGGTCTTAACAACCTGTTTCTCTGCCCTCCCCCGCCGCCTCTCTAAAAAAAGTTTGACAAATATCATTTTGGAGGCAGCACTTTAGTCTACAATAAATTTTAACGGGATAGTCACAAACGTTTGTTCCCCGTCGTATAAAATCTTTTCTTCATGATTTACTATAACCGTTAATAATAATCACCGGCAACTGTAATCAGCTTTGAGTATATATATATATATATATATATATATATATATAGCTCTAAGTTGGATGAGGATGATGAGATCATGTGATGGCTCCTTAGGTCTAAGTTATTTACACGAGGTAGTCCAACGGGAATTGGAGTTCACGATCCGAACCGAGATAAAAACAATCACCTTTGGAACTAAAAACGGAATTCAAAAGGACTAAAAAATTATCTTGCTTGAATATAAGAATGTCTATTTTAACAAAAAAGATTGTTACTTGCTGGTACCTTCCAAATTTAAATCCAGTGTAGCGTGTTGGTAAGCCCCAACTCTGATTCTATTTTCTACTCAAACCGTTGAACATCTGTAATTGCTAAGGTAAATACCTTCATTGCCCATGCCAATAATATGACCTCATCTTTTTCAAGGAAAAACTCCACCGGTACAATAATTCATCCTCGTGTTTGAACGTATTCAGTGCATGATCAATTGATTTGGCAAACAATAATGGTATCTCATGTGATTGCTCTGATTCCGTGAAATGTATTACATTTAATTCCAAACAACAATAAATTTTACTTTTGTTGTAATAGGACAGCTGTGCAATGAATTAGTGTAATGCTTCAAATCAAGTCGAGTCAATAATGGTTTCAATCGCCCGGTAGTGAAATGATCCGCATTACAATCGTTGAATATAGAATCAGTTTTCTAATTTTTTTATTGTTTTCCTTCTTTTATTGAACTTGTAATGATACCGTCTTCAGGAAGGAGAAATTGGCCCACCAAAGGGCTACTATGCAACACACAGAGAATGGAGACAATTCTGGTGGTGGTGGTGGTGGGAGTGGTAGGATTTGAACACAAGTGCCCTGAGGCAATAATTTTGTGACTTTGAAGAAAGTATTTAAAATCGGTTGTTCTCATAGATCGGGTGAACTGCATTAAATTTCGTCTGTTCGCCGAGCAACTGGCAATTTGTTTGCAAACGTTTCTTCTTGATCATCAGAAAACCATCAGGAAAATTGGAAACAACGCTCTACCGCAGAGCAACGCATACGGATCAAATCCTAAACTTCGAAAGGAATCATCCACACAGCCACAAAAGATGCTGTATTAGGACCCTGTTCGGAAGAATTCAAACGAACTGTAGCACCAACATACTTAAGAAGAAAAAAGAAAGCTACCCCCTCAGAGTAGTTGCTTGCAATCGCTACATCAAGGACGTTTCAGAAATGACAGCATGACTACCCAAATCATATGGAATCCAAGTCACCCACAAACCAACTGCCTGTCTGAGGGGACTTCTGTCAAAACCAAAGGAAAGAACTATGGATACAGATAAGCGCAGTGTTTTTACAAAATAAACTGCAAGAACTGCTCAAAACACTATATCGGACAAACTGGGAGAAAACTGTCAGCAAGGATCTGTGAACACCAATCGGCATTCAGAAGACATGATCCACTATTGTTGAGGTCCCTCCACGAAGATCAGGAAGGACATCATTTTGACTTCGAATCAGTGAGAATTATCGACCATTCACGGTCAAAATACTCCAGAGAATTGCTCGAAGCTTTTCACTCTTTAATCAATTCACTAGACACGCACATCAAACTGGATCATGTGTGTACACGTCAATGGAACTCAAGGATCAAATGACGCAACAAAAACGGTCACGCCTTTGACCTGATATCGGACCGAAACCCCAATCAGGACGGAAGACCACTCCCACCCTCCCAGCCTCATTCCCTCGTACCAGTTTAACGTCCAACCGAGAAGAACACAGTGACAACAAGGGACAAAACATGGTCGGTGGAGAAGAACACATATAAACGGATACAAGCAGAACACCGGCACTTCACAAGCACTGATGATGTCACCTCGGCTGTTCGTGATGGAACATTTGCAAACAAATCATCAATTGCTCGGTGAACAGGCAAAATCGATTTTGATGACGTTACAACCTGGACCATCACAATAAAATAGAAGAAATGGAAGAGTACGCAAAGTGAAATTCAACTTATTGAACAAAGTTACTCGCTTTGCTGCGTGTTCTCTTTATCGGGAGTTGTAAGGTTCGATTGATCCACAGATTCATCAATTTTGGGGATTCGAAGAAAAAAACATTCAAACGTGGTTCCAGTGTAAAATAACCTCTACGGAGGTCTGCCTGACAGAGAAAAGGGTCAAGTGGACAGAATGCGACTGATGGAAGTTTGTTTTTACGCAAGACGCTGGTGTTTTATTCAAACTAAAAGTTGCTCATCGCAATCAGTGCAGTACAATAGGCGAGCTGAAACACAAGTAATAAGCGGAATGAGGGAGGGAGGGGCTGACATGGGTGAGTAGGTGACATGTAAAAATTCTTAACCCGTAGGGAACAGAAAAATATTTGGCCTAAAAACGAATTCTAGACACCGGGGGGGGGAGTGGTACTTTTTGCGAGTAAGTAGGTCAGTAAAATTTATTTTTGAAACTCATTGAAAATGATTTATTCTCGATCAAGCCGCCCAAGATGAACAACTTAAATGCGGTATTCTGTTTCTTGTGCTGCAATCATAATTTGACCCCACGTAGACGTAAAGCACGCACAAAACAGCCTTCCTCCTCCCGGTCGCCCCCTCCCTCTCCCCCGGAAGGGGCGGGTTATCTGTGAATCAACATTATTATTTCTGAGATGTTCACCGGTGGACAGATGACTATTGGTTCAACACAAAAATAAACTATTATGAGAAAATGAACCGTATTTCAAACTACATTAGGCATCTGGATGCGGGGATCAGTAGAATATGATTGCCAAAACCAACCGGGAAAGATGATTGTCGGGGAGAACAAGAGATACAATCAGGCAATAGCCCCATTTATTCCAAACAAAGGATGCAAAATATTTGTTTAAGAAATTGAACAATGGTGGTTTCCTGAGCGTGGTGAAATCATTCAAATGTCTAAGAAAAAAGAATGAAAATCTGGCTTTCATTTTATGGCTAAGTTGATTCTAAGGAAAATTGGGATGAACCGAAGGCCATCACTTTTTCGTGTATTTCGTAACGAGCATAATCAAATCATAATCAAGTCATAATCCAAATTTCAAATTCTTTGGGGAAGATACAATTGTCAACGGGGCATGATTTACGGGAACGATCAATGCTCCTGTTTGGCGGTTTCTAATACACATTCACCTCGCAGACCATTATGAGAGTTGTGATCCAGGATGAGATGGATACTGAATTGAATTGTGATATTACTTGAAATCTCACCTACAGGGATAATTCCCAGTCCAGTGCAAATGTTCCAACTGATTTCGTTCCGTTGAAGCTTACCAAAAACAGTATTGATAGATCAATATGACAGATCATCGTCTAATAGACTTGAAATACTAGTATTCTAGTTCGCTTTTCATTGCCTTTGGAATTTTCCGTTTCTTCTGGGCTTGAAAAATGATTCTAGTACTGTATTTTAAATTCCGGAAAATAAAATATTACCATTAAAAAAGATCTGTTCAGTACCTCAAAAGGTCACCAAATTATCCGTAATTCTTGTACGGGAAAAATGAACTATCAGTGTTCTTAATCGAAAGTTCAAGTTATCACATAACACGTATTATTCATATTTATGTTTACAAATATTACTCGGTTCGTTATAAAGGCCGAATATGCCACAGCAGCGAAGTTTCGAAAGAGGTTTCTCTTTCTTTTTCAGTTTCACATTGTTCAATTGAATACAAATAATGACAGGATTTTTCGGAATGCCGAAGCTGTCCATCTCAGGACTGTCATACACCACTGAGAATGGGGAAAATCGAGCGGTGGTGGTGGCACTGATGGGATTCGAACACAGGGTGATAATTTGGGGACGTTAAGACCGGGAAATAGCTTGAGTTTAAAAAAGGTATAACGATTGTTGAGATTAACCTTGATTAATTTGTTCAATATATATTGCTACTGCTACTGCTGCTATTAATATTCTTCATAGTAATACATGGTGAAGATTGAATCAAAATGTTGGATAAGCGTCATGATTCACATGGTGACTACGACATAACAAATAGAACATTTGACGATATTGACCGGGTTTGAACCCAAGAACAGTGGCAAAATGTGATAGTGTGCTTAATACCGCATCCCGATCACTGTTCCTAATGAGAATGCATTTTTCTTATTTCTCGATTTATTGAACCCTGATACATTCGACAATAAACTTATTGAATAATCAATGATTTTGCAACCATCGAAGTCGTTTACATAATGAACACTTGTATCCTATTGTGACAAAAAGTTCCATATAGGATAATAATACTGATAATAAAAAAGGGGCAGAGGAACTGATGAAATGTGAGTTTGATGCTTATTGACTCCAAGTGAACGATTTGCTGCACTAAAACGGCTCCTTAGATGCACACAACGAGGGGTACGTTTTGTCCAGATCAAACCACATTTGATAGAATGAAAGGATGCTACCTATTCACGGTCATTGATTTGTCGCATAGACCAATCCTAGCAGCAATATTTATCATCAACTTAAAACGGTAAACCATTTAAAGACGTAATAAATTACAAAATATGCTCATACACGCAGTCAGAACATAATTTCAGGCAAACAGTTGTTCTCAATAACTCGTAATCATGCCATTATAGTTTAGATAAGGGAAAAACACTAAGGGTTGGGAGGAGAGCAATGAAATATTAGGAGTCGATCACTTTTTTGTTTATAGTATGATGTTTAGTGTGATGTGTGTTGCACATTGAAACTTTTAGATCTTATCCACTGTCTTATCCAAGCCCTTCACCTCCCCCTTGCGTTCACCAATCCACCCTTACCCCCTGCTCACGCACACACACTTTTACACAATAAAACCGATCCCTCAGAATCTCCTTCAGATCTGAGAGTTTGGTATGCAACGCACACACACGCATACACAAAGTGAACGATTCCTCAAATTTTATTGGTATCTTCTCAACCCGTTGGTTTTCTCCTCTCATCTAATGTGTAACGGCATAGATATAAGTTGTTGAGAACAATTGTTGGCCTGAAATTGTGTTTCAAACGCAATCAAGTGTTTATATCCACACACACACACACCAGGTATAAAAATGATGTTTTAACCATTAGCAATTCGACAACGGGGATAAACAAACTATTTTTGGGCATGTAAAAACAGCTACACAGCTACGCGAT
Source organism: Echinostoma caproni (assembly GCA_900618425.1). NCBI lineage: Eukaryota > Metazoa > Platyhelminthes > Trematoda > Plagiorchiida > Echinostomatidae > Echinostoma > Echinostoma caproni. The sequence continues at coordinate 12,111 of UZAN01047526.1, read as the reverse complement.
TAACGACGGATTCAGAGAACGAGAATCGTCCAGCTTTTTCGAAGGATGATGCTACTGAGAGAAAAGTCTCGTATAACCGGATGTATGAAGAACAGAAGAGATCACACATTTTGAGTTCTTTTCCACTGAGATACTAGCGGAATTTAATGAGCTGTCTAGTCTGCATGACGAAGAGAGTTTGCTGTACAACGATCTGAGATGATGAGCCGATCCACGGAAGAGATCCGCCTGGAATCAGTCAACGTTGGGAATTTGTTGGTGTTAGTGAGTTTACCGAGCCGGAAGTGTTGTTCGCAGACGTTTCGTAGCCAAGCTAGGCAACATCATCGGTCCTATTCCGGGGTATGTTCACTTTGAATTCTCGTAGCTTGCGTATCTGGAAAGATAAGCGACGCAGCCTACCAACACAGGTTAGCACACGTATATCCTCTCCGGCACCAGATTAGGCCATGTATTAATCTACTCAATAATCGCACTAACCACGTGTGAAAGCTTGAAGCAGAAGAAAAGCAAGTTCCTGGCGTATCCATTGATGAGAACATGTCTACGGTGATACGCGTGTAATCATCAACTGCGGACCAGTTGTCTGCCAAGAATGCAATGAATTAAAAAGAGAAGTACGTAGAACTACGGATGAAAAGTGTTACGTTGGTATTTCAAACTGTGCAGTCTTTGACTCGTAGCCCGCTACCAAAGTAGAGCAACCGTACGCAGAGTAGGATAGGTTTATTATGACTCATTCACAATCAATCATTTCAAGCGTATGATCAGTAAAGCAGCAATGAAACTAATAGCCAGTCAGGATCGGGCCAATATCGACCGGCAGTATTGCGGTGGACAAGTGCGTGAGGTTGATCAATCTGAATAATTATCAATCGATAACATCTACGGAACGAGCAAATTAACGATGCGCAGGTTAGTATAACGTACGCACTTAAGCCGCCGGTGCGTATGCAACAAAAAGGACTAAACTTCAGTGCCGAGAACATATTCGCTCGGAATAGTCCGAATGGACAGGTTTACTCCTGGTGTCAGTGTGTTTGTGCGCGCGCGTGTTCATGTAATGGTTGAAATTGCATTTTTTGTTCACCCAAAATCGTGAATGACAGCCCTTGAGGTCATCTAAACAATGTAATATTTCTAAAAACTTCTTAATGCTCATTTTATTTATTATTACACATTCTTGTGTGATGAACAGCGGACCCAGTGGACCCCATTGTCGCGGAGAGCTGTCAACGTAAGCCCCGATTCTTGAATTGGTGAACCACCTAAGGCTTCATTAGATTAAAGGTGGTATCGAACCAGACGACAGCACAGTTGCCAACCATCAAATCTGAGTGGCATTGGCAGGGTTAGAGCCTCGAATCATAGAGTCCAAAGCACACTGGTGACAGCGACTAAATCACTGCACTACCACCATCATCATCATCATCTACGGAAGGCATCATGTGGAATCGATTCCAATTTCTCATCTGGCACAGTCATGTTTGTTGTTCTATACCACCCGAACATGGAATAACTGGTTCATTGACTTAATAGTATTTATTTCGAACGTCGTTTCAGAGCATATTTCAGTAACCCTAAGTATTTACAGTATCAAGCCTGGATTAGCCCATTTGATTGTTCAGAGGCACCAGGCACCCTAAGTATGTTTTCACATTGCGGAAAAGCTGATGACAGTTAGTATCAATGAACGGAAAAAGACAAAGAAAACATGCGGAAAAATTATTCTTTGAAAGTGTGATATCCTTTTAACTTGGGCCGGTTTTCTTTCTCCGCGTCAAATTCTTTCGCCGATGACTGCCTGTGACACAATGCCCGGAACGCATCGCATGGAAACAAAATATCGTGAATTTAAATGAACAAAAGAGTTGTTTTTGCATGAAACAGTGACAAATGATGAGGAGTGATGGTGGAAGATTGATGGTTTGGTCAATTCAAACAAATTCCTAATCTTTGGATCCACACTACTGCGGAAAAATAGCACAGTCTGGTTCACAGAATCCTGTGTTTAAGAGTTCACACTGCCTACCTCACGACTGCCTCGTGCTTGTCTGCGTTTTAAAAAGAGTGGAATCTGTCTATGGTAAAAAAATCACAGAACAGTTCTGCTGACACAGATTCCCGAATATCGGAACCATAAATCGTAAATAGATTGCATTTCAAATGTTTCCCGGTAAAGTTGTCTGTGTTTTATGTGTGCAAAATATACGAAAGTGAAATGGATCGTTTAGACTCGTTTGTTTGACGTCATTCGGCTGTCTGACAAGGCGGTGGGTGGATTTGAGTAAAACCATCAGTTTCATTCCATTTTGGTTTTTCCTTTTAGGTTCAATTAGGCAACTAATGCGGGTTCAATGCACTCGAGATTGAACCAACTTTGGGAAGAACGCTTTCCAAAGTTGCGTTTGAAAATTGTCCGCTCTCTGTAAGTTTATTTATTCTACATGAACTGATATTACTCCGTTTGCATCGTTTTCATTGGCATAGACGATTCGAAGTGAGTAGCATGTTTCACTGCATCCAGTTACCGGAGGAAAACACTCCAAGCTTCCCGCCAGAACAAGGCCGAACCAATTACAAACGAATTACTTGGTCTTTTCGTGTTCATATGTAAAAATCGGATCAATTTGCTTTCGACCACAGTCGTATTCCTTGTATCAGATTAGGTGGTCCGTTGTACTCAGTTCTGTGACCGGAAAAGCTGACGTTGTGTGTTCCTATGCCAGTTGGTCAGTTAACAGGGCCCTTGTAAAGTAGTGTCAATGCTTTCGTACGGTCTGAAAGAGGATCACATTGCATCCTTGCGGTCATCCTAGCCTACGAGATGACGCATACCACGGAGCGACACGTTACAGTTTTTGGACAACTGTGATCCATGAAATTTCACGAGTAACGTCAGCAAAGCGCGTACGTGTCACTGCTTCTAGACCAAGAACATTAGGTGGATTGTACCAACCAATCGGAAACCGCGCAGCTCAGGCACAAGCTGTACAACGCCAGAAATACTAGCACACGATTGGCAGAGGCCCGGGTGCCCAATAAACATGTTTTGTACATACTATTTATTCCCTCTTATTTCTCACAATAAACGAACTACTATTCTTGTGGCTTTTTCCTCGTGTCTCGGTTACGTGGGATACTGTTGTGCTAGTACCAGTGTGATCCAGTGCTTACGTGGCGTCCGTGATTTCTAATCCTTGATTCGTATTTCATGATCAGTGCATACTACAACTACTAAAATCATCCACTTATCACCATCTACATTTGAAAAAATTGGACTATGTGAACGACTCAAACTTAGGCTCCTGTTCTAGTTCACAGGTAATGTTTTTTTTCAACCCACCGACTATCCTAATTTAATTCTTGTAAAATAGCTCTGGATACTAGGCTGACAAAATAAATAAACTCGTATGTGTTTCACATTGTTTTCTCAGGTTTGACCTCAACAAAAATTGGATGAGACAGTTTTTGTTTCGGTCTTCTTGTTTCTCCCACAGACACTCACAGCCACCAAAACACGTGATACCTGGAAGCGAAAATCAAATGCATTGTGACCACTCAACTAACGCTGCCTTCCCCCCTGGGCGCCACAAATCGTCCGGGATCCCAGCCTGAGCAGAAAAGAAACAACCGGATGTGCTTGAAGACCCGAGTGTTTATCATAGAGGAGCTAGTTATGCGATCAGACACAGCAGTCTGAGTGAGGACTGGGGTCAGCCAGACAATTGGAGTGGTGTGCGAGGGGATTTAGAAATCAAATCACAGTTGTTGATCGAGACGGCTTAAGCCAAGTGGAGTACAAGTTAAAAAATATAGGTAGTTTATGGTGGTTCATTTTCTTATTCAATATTGTCAGGTTTTTCCTTGGCTCCGCTTTGTTGCTTCAGGAATACTGAAAGTGTCTCTATTTGCTTCACCAAAATGTGTACATTTATGAAACAGTTATGAAAAATTTTAAACACTAATTTCAGGGCAAACTGGCAAAGTTCTCTCCGGTCCATATCCGTGGGCACACATCGGAAGTGGTAGTGTTGTGAAGTACTACTCACAAATGTGAGTAGCCTGCGTAAATATAAATAAATGATGGTTAGAATTATACGGCATTGGCGAGTGGATTCAGGGATTTACTGTTGCAAATACAGAGGAGGTAAACAGACCATCCGGCTGGCGATCACCAATGAAAAGAGGGTTACGTGCAACCTCATTTAACCGATACTGCTATCCAAGCAAATAACTCTCCTGGACTCGGTACGTGACTTGTCAAATTGTAACAGTAGTAGTAGTATTAATGCTTCCGGAATTCGCCAAACTGACTTCGTGGTAATAGACGCTCAGCAGGTACGGCTGTCCGTAATTCACCTTCTACTCGTTGAGACTCACGAAACCCAGATATGCACGGTTTTGAGAATTACTGTAGTCTGCTAAACCGATATACATGGTTGTTTGAATAACGACATCAATTGAGAGTAAGTCAAATTACACAGAAGGAAACAGTGAATGCTTAACGATGGATTAGCGAGTATTTCCGTGCTGCACCTTTCCTCTAGACAAAAAACAACTCTGCATGTGACACGCAATAACATCTTTCTTCTGAAATTGTAGCCTGGCTCAGTAGTTGCTTTTTGATGACCAGTTAGTCCAGTTAGTTGACTTACGACAAAAATGTGTCGTACGACTCTCGTTCTAGTACCATCCGAAGTCATTTGTCTCCTGAATTTTATTCTCTGTTTACGTTCGTTTTTGTTCCATATCTCATATGAACATTTTCATATGGGAACCGACGTCCCTTTCGGAAGCACACTTGTTTCCCGTTTAGTTTGTATTCGCAAATTGAGTGTTGTGGTGTTATGTGATTCAGTCCCATTCGCTATCTCATCTTACTCTGACCTCTATAAACCACTTTACTCCAGGCTTCCATTGACCTATTTGACTTAGTTTATCAACAAAGAAATACCACGCATGAGTGAAATAATCCGCAGTCTTTGGATGAACCTGGACCGAACGGTGCTCCGGATATTCTTTCACCTGGGGACAACGCCTCGACCGGAAACATTGGTTTTTATTCACGGAACAATCACGGTGCCTCATACACCGATGATCCGGCTATCCACAACGGGAATACACACACTCCGGGTTGTTCTCTTCCAGCAATCTGAGCTCATGCTTACCACCTTTGTCAGTAGATCGAGGTTCGTCGTCACTTACCCAGACTGGTGTCTGGGTCGTTCAAAGACCTTTGCGGGGAATCCTATACACAGTTCTCCAGCCTGAACACATCCATGGTTTGCCGACCTGAATTACTTGTAATTACACTCCACGACCTTACAGCCGACTTTGCGGGAACTAATCCAGTAGTAGAGCTGGTGGATTCGTTCAAATTCGGCAGTGCTCTGCCCGATTGCCTGTGGTAGCAAATTCACTCCAACTCCATACTGCACTTTCCTAAAGCACTGAAACGCATCCAGGCGGTCGGCCGGGGTGTTCAAACCCAATTAGCGGAGTGTTTCGTGATGTCTCAACTCCTTCGCCTTTTCCGAGCCTTCTTGCTGCTTGCTAGTCCAATACACCTTAAGAAACGATCATCAACTGACCCCAAAGACAAGAAATCGAATTTCTCTAGGAAGGCCCGAATGTGTCCATCTTCAAATCATTCGGGCTACGGCACCATCATTTTGGTTACAAAACCAAGCTTCATAATTCATTCACACAAATTGCGGTCTGAGGATAGTGGTTTGTTTCAATAACAACGTGGATAAGGGATCAGTCTGACTATACATGCGACCCGGTTAGTTAGTGGCTTCAAAACTGTTTCTTAACAGTGGTCAAACGGTACGGTATCTGAATGACGACGCGGCGAAACGTGGGGTGCATTTGCGGGCCATTTATGTCCGCAGACCCTTACAGTTCGTAATGGAAAAATATGCTCGAGAATAGCCTCGCAAAAATTAGGCTCCGTTTGTTTTTTATTGGGCAACAGTGGTTGAGTGGTAAGTAAGGTCGTTAAACTAACCTCTGGGGAGCCGGAGTTCAAAACCCGGCCCCGGCGCCCATTTTTTCATCATCTGTATCTCCCCAGGCAGCCTGTTTATGGACGTAGCCCCCTTCCTGAAAGTTTATTGTACATTTATATCATAAATAAAACAAAAAAGTAAAACATTTATTGTTATATTTATTACCAGCTGAGTGGTGTTCACCATTAGGCACGATCAAAAAGACTTTTAGGCATTAAACGATTTTCATCCGGATCCAGTGGACGTTTGACAGTGAGTAGCTACGACAGAAGAGCGTATTTGTATTCGTTCATTGAAGTTTTATTCGACTCATCCAAGCTAATACAATATAGTTGAATCACTGAGAATTGTTTAAAATTTATTCTCCACTACTGTACACTGTGGTCATTAATTGTGATCACAAAACAGGTCATTATTTGAATACAACATATCCCACTTTTGTCACTGTTTTATTCGTGCATATGCATGCACATTGTCACACAGTATCAGAGTTCAAGTTATCGCAAAAATTGATTTGAACTGACTATCCTTCGGACTTCTTCTTCAAGCACAACCCTCAGTACATTCAGTCAACCATACACTCGAAAGCACTAGACTCCAGCTTCACTCTCCTCAGAGCTCATCAGTAGTGCAAATCCACCATACGGCTTTGAAACCCGGACTCATCGCAGCTGTGTTTTCCTTTGCTGGTAAAAGACACTCGCCTTACAGGCGATGCGTCCGGAGTTCATAGTCCAGATGGGACTGATGAGCTCCAATAATAGCGAAACTGGATTCTATAATGTTTCCGACTGTATGATTGTCTGGATGAACTGAGGATTGTGCGTGAAGATGGATGGACTCTGAAGGATGGTCAGTTCAAATCAATATTGTTTATCTCAAACCACAAATCAAAAGTAACTGTGAGTTAAATGCGAATTATCTCAAAAAGCCCGAGGTTGTGGCTTTTAACTCTAAACCTGTGATCATATATAAGTGAACCGGCATTATTTAACAGGTTGCGATTGGCAATGATAGGTCACTGATTTCCATTCCCTCTTGTATCATTAGATAGATGCATACAAAGACATCAATGTCACCTGATTCTTGCACACCATTTATACGTTCAGTGTCAGCGTGTGTTGTCCACTTTGGACTGTTCCGCTTCACTCTGCATCATCTATAGTTAGACCGAATGGTCTTAAATTCTTTCCAGAGCTATCTTGGGTGCTCACTTAGTTTGAGCTTGTCAAATCGGTTGCGTCATAATTTTGGTTCATCGCCACGTTCGTCACGGTGATTTGTTTGAATCGAACCCCTGTATTGAGGTTGATCGTTCGTGAACCTGGAAACAAAAACATGCAATCAAACAGAGAGAGAGAGAGAGAGACGTGACTACTATCGATATCGAATTGTTGGAAGTAATCAGGAGATAAAACGATGGTTGCCTTCTCCCCTTCCCCCCGTTCCCATTTGAATTGATTACTCATCTGTCTCGTACATGTTAGACAGGGGACGATAATACAGATGCATTCATCTTCTATCATGAGGAACAATCTGTGTTTTAGTCCCCTTCAACCGATTTAGAACGGTAAATGCTGTAATGAAAGGTGATAGATACTCGGTTGGGACAATATTGGATACAAACGATAACAGATGTCCTTTTACGAGATACACTGCCTAGCGTGGCTGAACAACAACCGGAAACAAGGAACACAACTTTAGTGTAGTGCTTGTATTAGAGGCAGTAGTACGTACTGAACTCGGAATGCGAACCACGCAATATCGATCACGGAATACGAATCAAGGATTATCAATCACGGACTGAATCACATAAGCGCTAGACTGCACTGGCACTAGCACGCAATATCCCACGTAACTGAGACGCGAGGGAAAGGTCACAGGAGTGGTAGCCCATTTATTGGAGGAAATAATGGCAATTAAATATTATGTCCAAAGTAAGCTCATTGGTTATCCAGGCTTCTACCAATCGCGTCCCAATATTGCTTGCATCGTTCTGTTTCTGTCTGGGCGGCACGGTCTCTGATTGGCTGGTACGATCTATCTATGGTATCTAATCAGAAGCAGTGACACGTACGCGCGTCGCTGACGTCACCCGTGAAGTTTGATTGATCGCAGTTATCCAAACACTGTAAGGTGTCGCTTCAGGGTACGCGTCATCTCTTAGGCTCGTATCACCACATTTCGCTAATCATGATTATGAATTTAAGAGAGCCTATAGCAAAACCAAATTTTCTATTGAATGCGCGGGGCTTTTGGATTTGGCCGTGCTTTGTTATCGTGTAATATCATTTCGTAAAGTTGCAGTGGAGGAACGCGAGGTCATCACTTTTGAATCAACTCGATATATTCTCAAAGTCAACGCCAGATTTTTGTAATCCTTGCAGTTTATCGCTCAGAAATATCAATTTATGACTTTTGCCCATTCTGTGAGAAATCGCTTCAAACGACTGCAAACATTTGTTCAAGGACACCATAAAAAACATCGTGCTGGCTGGCATGTGGCGCTCTGTTGATAATTTGACCGTTCCGTCTTTTATCTCATGTAATGTTCGTTCATTTATGGGAAAACTCAATGATTTCAAGAGCAGGATACACCAGAAGGAATGCAAGAATGTGGGGGCAATTCTACTCCAGGAAAGCTGGTTATATCCTGATAATGAGGACAACGTCTTGCATCTTGATGGATTTGACATATTCATAGTCAATCGTAATGTGAACTCCCCAATTAGAAGTGGTGGAGCGGTCACTTTCATTAACAGGAAATGGTGCAAAAGCGCTCGTAAATGTTTTCAATTTAATACTCCCAAGATAAATTATATTTCTGTTTATTGTAAGCCCCGATTTATTAATCACTTTCATCACATTACATTAGCGAACATTTACATCGCTCCCGACACGCCTGCCTCTGATATTCGTCTGTTTGTCAACTCCTTCTCTTCAAAACTTGTAACCGGTTTAGACCGGTCTTTATGCATTGCTGCTGGTGATTTTGATCCTTGTAATATCTTGTTCCTTACAAATTTAGGCTTGAGGAATCTTGTAAATTTTCCTACCCGGCTTGGTGTCCAACTCGACGGGAGTTTTTAAATAGCCTCGAAATCTTTTCATTGAGAAGCGGTGTCCCATAGGTAGTTCCGATCATTGCTCTATTTTTTGCACTCTAAGAATTACGGTAAATATTTTCGTCACCATAGGAACCGTTCCATATCGAGAATCATCCGAAGAAGTCGTACTTCTGAAAACTTATCCAAACTTAGAGATATGGTTTCATCTATCGACTTCAATGCCTTTTCCAATGCAGACAACTCTTCCAGTTGTGAGCATCTTACATCTTATCTTAATTTCTGCTATGATCTGTGTTGCCCATTTGAGACCTTATGTATTCGAACTGACAGATTCTCTTCGCCTCTTCTAAAACGGAATCATAGTGATAAAGAAAATGCTTACAGGACTGGAAGACGCAGTGCTGCCAATCATCTATCATTATTCATCAAAATGGAAATACAGCGCCTAAATCGGATATATATCCAAACTCTTATAGGAAACCAGAGCTGTCGCGATATGTGGTCTGCTTTGAAGCAGCTCTGTGAATCACGCAACAGATCTTTTCCCGAATGTTGAGGAGTTAAACCGTCAATTTGCAATGCTACTGTACGGAACTCAACACCATCTTCATTTACATCTACTGGGGGGGACCAGTCTGTCACCCCTGTGGAAGTCCTGAATGTACTGAAGTCCCTTAAATCTATCAAGGCACATGGCCCTGATTCGTTGTCCTCCTTCCTACTGAAAGAGTGTGTTGAACAACTTGCCTCACATATTTCCGAGTTGTTCAATTTGTGTATGTCATCTGGAAGCATCCCTGTTTGCTGGTGAGCTGCTCGGATAACCACAATTCCCAAAACAGGATCTTCCAAACATCGACCGATTGCCTGCACATCAGCGTTATTGAAAGTTTTTGAAAGAGTCCTTCTTAACAGGCTGACCCTTTTATCTGTCCCTCATGACCCTATTCAGTTTGCTTACAAACATTCGCTTTCCACTCTTGATGCTGTTGCTCACGTTGTTCATTCCATTTCATCCTTATTGGATAAAGGGCTGGCATCGTCCGTCTGACTTTTCTTGATTATGCAAATGCTTTCGGATCACTTGACCGCGGCATTCTCATTCAACGTCTTTCGGACTGTGGTCTGGTACCTAATTTACCGAATGTACTAATTAATTACTTCTCATTACTAATCGGACACTATACACTTTTTGTAACGGTAAATCGTCTTCCCTGCTAGAAGTTAACTCTGGAGTTTTTCAGGGTGCAATTTTGTCTCCATTTCTTTTTCACCATATATTAAGGATCTTCCCATCCCTCCCAACTATATCGCCTGCAAGTATGCTGCTGGTCGGCTGTCCCTCAACTGTTCCCGATTGTTTCTCTCAACTTCAAGTTTGTCTCAATAACATTTTTGGTTGGTCGACATCCCGATCTTTAATGCTAGATGCAGCTAAATGTCGGGATCTTTCTTTTAGCCTTAAAAAAAGCATACCTTATCAAACCGGTTTGAGTAACCAGCCTGGACTTTCTGTTAATAGTAATACCATCCCCAAATCTGTGTGAAATATCTTGGAGTTACTTTGTCACATAATCTTTCTTGGTCCAAACATGTTGAAAAGATTTAGACTGGGGTTCGTAAGCTGTCCCTCTATGCTTTTAGGCTAAAAAAGCTCAGCTCACCCCTAAATGCAATTCTTAAATTGCTGACTGCATGCGTTCTTCCACATTGGTCGCACTGTTTTCCCGTATATTTTCCTGGTCTAGAGAAGAAAGACTTTATTCTCTTTTCTATATCTCCTAAACTTCATTCCTGTTGCAGCGGCATTTCGAAGACCGTTTTGGTTGACTTATTGTGAGTAAGCATTTTGATTCATGTGATCGATTTATCAGCCATACCCTGTCCAATGAAGAACTCTGCTTGCACTATGCTCTCAATAAATCGGTCTCTCATCCGAGTACCCATTCTCAACTTCGGATTCTTCTTCAGCATGATCCCTTATTTTGCTCGTATCTTGGTCAACCGAGCAAATATTATTACTGACTGTCAAATTAGAATTTTATCACATCCGTTTGTTTTTCATTTAGTAAATGTATCATTCCTCATTTTTTCAAGTGCCCAACGTTTTCCTCACTGTAACGTGTCAAAACTGCTGAAAATTCATCCTATTGGGTGCATCAAGCTTTAATTAACTTGATTTGACTTGACTATACAAACGTTCGTTATCCACTAATTTTGCTAGAGACTTAAACTGTCTCGACACGTTATTTGTTAACCTCTCTGATTTTGGCAATCTGTCTACTCCCCCCTACTTGTTTCGACCCTACAATAAAATTCTCATTATTGCCTCTCTCTAACTACCGTTTTATTCTAGCTTTTCCTAAAATCTCTTCGATATTTAAAACATACAACTTTCATCCCAGACGATCAAGAGTTGGAACTGTGATCCCGAAATTTTGTCAACTGTCAAACATTTGACTACTACAAATCTTTTTCCCGTCTTCTGGAACACCGTTGGAACAGAAAAGAACTGGTTTAGATGACGGAAAAATGCAAATTAATTGATCCTCTCTCTCAATAGCGAAATTCGTCCACTGACCTGTTTTTGGTAAACTGAGCTGCCGTGAGAGGTGATTGGTCTATTATGGATGAACAAATCACCCTGATGTTGCATATGTGAAATATAAATTTACTTCTTTTTTCCAAAGCAAACAATGCTTTTTCTACCCTTCCTAAATTCGGATTACAGGTGTTGACCAAACTCGTGCAACATCACCCTCATTTTGAAAATCCATTTCAGCTTGCAATAGCATACTTATATATAGATGGTTATGCGTACAGTGTATTTATTCCTAACTTTATCTCCAACATCTACGTTCTTAGCTCATTTCTATGATCATTTAAATGTGCGCGACCTTGAGTGTCGCTATAAAATTTGCAGTAGTTCGAAAGTTACAGCTCTGATTTGAAAAATACTTTGGGCAAAGTAGCGTGGGTGTTCATTCTTTTTAACAGATGATTTGTGTCCCATGAGAGTTTCTATTAGG